>JAODJX010000129.1:25240935-25252260 GCA_026776945.1 Isichthys henryi | reverse complement strand
AAGTACACTTGCTACCCAGAAAAACAGCTTTAAACATTTCTTGGGACTGCCTAAGACTTTTGCACAGTACTGTATATGCATATTTATATACACACACACATAAGTTTGAAGGTGAATTTCAGGAAAAAATAAAACAAAGCTTTTGCCCTTTATATCTCCTTGTTATGAACTGTAACATGCATGTGTGAAAAATGGTCATTTTAATGGTTATTTCATTATTGTAGGTGCATTAATGATGCTATAAAATCTTTATTGGAATGAAAAAGGGAATTAATGAAACACACACTTTTTCCATTTTGTTTAACTGCAGCTTTCTCAGGTAAGTCTCGGCTTCTCTCATGCCGCTTGGCTGACTCTTCACTCAGCTGAATTCTGAATTTGTCTCCTTCAGCCCTTTCAGTTAAATAAGGCCCTGGCCTGAACTCAGCCAGAGCTGCCTGACTAACTGCATCCAGACATGAATTTGTTTGCCTTTCCAGAAAGATTTGCCAAAGACTAATCCAAGGTATTGTGCGTCTGTGTGAGCATTCCAGGAATTACTGGCAGGATATTGGAACCATATTACAGGATGTGTGACAGTGTGGCGATAGGCACAGTGCAATGATATTTGGAATCATCATTATTTATATTACAGCATACATTATTTTATGAAGTAACTTTAAGAAATGAGTGAAAGCTTATTAGCTAGGTCCACTGTATAATTAGGTTTTGTGAACAAATGAAAGAGCCAAATTCTAACTGCAAAGTTCAGGTCCAGAAAGTACAAATCCAGTCCAAGGTTTTGTTTCAACCAACCAACTGAGTACTCTTTGACTGTGACTCTTTATATTCAACTGGTTGGTTGAAGCAAAACCTTGGTCTGGATTTGTTCTTTCTGGACCCGAACTTTCCATCTCTGGTTATTCTGTGTATTGATAAGAAATCTGACTGGGTTGTTGTTGTACGGATGAGGGTACCGCAAACAGGGAACACCCAAGTCATAACTAAATATCAGACAGGAGACCATCAGACTTGGCATCCTCAAGCAGAAGTTCCATTGAAAATGGGTACTGCAGAATAACCTTTAATGGTACTGGAGAAAGGAAGAGGAAGAATCTAGTGTGTTGGAATTGCTGAGTCAGCCAAAAGCCATTCAGGCATGACAAGACTGGAAGTGCACTGTTCTCACAAGGAACCCACAAATCTGGAACAGCTGAAGCTGGCCCATAAAGAAAAGCTATTGAAAATAATATAATTTATGTCAATTTAATTCAGGTTTCAAATCACAAAGTTCTTGCAAATAATTGATCTGATTTCTCAAATATATGAAGAGAACATGTTTTGCATTCCTTCAAGCAGCACTGTAGATTATCAAAAGACTGAAGCGTCACAGAGCAAGCTCTTTATTGGACTGGAAGGGGAGATTGCTTGTGTGTATCGAAGAGGCCCCCACTTGGCGCTTCCAGGGACTCAAACAGAGGCTCCACAGCTGCAGATGGTTAGGCCGCACAGCCCCGGCCCACAGCTGGAGACACACTGGAGGCGAGCAGGGCAAGAGGCGGCTGTGTGCATGTCGCTCCCTTTAAACAATCCCGGGGGAGGGCTTACTTGGAGAGAGGGACTGGGCTGTTTGTCTTCCAGTAACCCAAAGGCCCTCTGGCCCTCAACACTCTCACCATGCTTCACGTTTTGTCTGTCAGTAGCGGGAAACCACAGTGCCAACCCTTATCCTCTTACATAAACTATAGTGTTATTAAAATGCAAACATCCATCTAACCATTTTCTATACGCACCTGTCCTGTGCAGCGTTGCTGGGGTCTTAAGCAGCTATGGGCAAAAAGCAGGGAATAATCCAGGATTGGGGGGGTTACCCACCACAATAAAAAACAAATAGTTGCATTAAATTCTAATCTTTTCCCTTTTGATAGATGTATTTGTTTAAATCTAATGTGATTGGATTGTCACTACTGACTTCTAATTCACTTTACTGCATCCTTCGAAGGACGCAGTCAATTTAGCCTTTGTAGGCTGCATCCTTGGAAGGTCTGTGCAATGAATCTTGGGATATGTAGGGATTGGCAAGAAAATGATGCATTCCTAGACTGTTTTTTAAGGAACCTTCGAAATGGGACAGCCTTGTTTTCTTGGTCTGACACATTTGGTCTTTAAATACAGCCTTAGATGTATACAGCCCCTGAATTAGACATTAGACTTTAGAACTTTGTTTTCCTGCCACTTAAGATAAAATAAATATATTGTTTCTTGTGAAATAATTAGTTAATAATAGTGTTAAACTGGACTTTTATTCTGCACAGTAGAAGCCAGAATATAACATTTGTATTAGGTTAACACTGGATAAGTAAGCACTTAATGACATAATTAAGTTTTATTGACCTTCAAGTGAAGTCAAAGAAAACTGGCTGATGTGCAATAAAGAATTTATAGGCAGGGCTGAGGGAGGTATCATGAGGCGCATTGAGGAGATACTGATAAACAGTCACTCCCCCTCCCCAACCCTAGGGCTACAGTACAGATTCTCTTTCACTTCTGCTTGTATGGGCCTAAGGGACAATACCAGTGTTGTCTCGTACAGAAGAGGGAGTTTTCACACTGGATTATGTTTCTTTTACAAAAAAGAAAAATAATTCCGGAATCCTCCCCACGTGATGCACTTTGGTGTCGAGCAGTTGTCTTTGTGAAGGCCGTCTTCGGTTCCCTGCCATGTGGCTATTCGTTCTGGGTTGACAGCCCGTGAACTCCGGTCTCATCCACTGTAACTCACCACAGCAGCGCGGCCTCTCTCAGTGATGTGCTGCGACACCAGATAGTGACCTCTGACACTCACAAGGTTACTGAAAATATCACCTTGGATGCCAGAGCAGCAGACACTGTAACTCACCCTCAACGCCACGAATCCACAGCAGAGCAGAGGAGGAAGGTGTGCTTTTCACTGATACACTTGATGCGTGAAGGCCAACCGATATTCATCTTTTGATCTGGTGGGGACTTCCCTAGAGAATTAAACAAACAGAAACCATTTCCATTTAAAACCGTCGCTTGGAGACAAAATGGGAACTTTCCTTTGTCAGCAGGAAAGTTGATCCCTCTGATGGATTGATCACTGTCTGATATTTTGTATAGAAGTGATACCAGAAGACTATTCTTAAATTTTCAGCATAAATGTTCTATGAATACATTTATCTGCAAACAACACTGTGCTTCTGTTTAACTGCAGTTGCAACTCTGATAGCTAATTAAATTACTTTGTTTATAAAGTTCAGTCGAGGGGTAGGTTTCCATTCATTCTAAACTAACCCTTTATCCCATACCGCTAATACCATCAAAGTGACTCTATTCATGTCTCTCAGATCAGGGTAGAGGACCTCTTCATATGGTCCAGTCTACTGCCTGACAGGTTGGAGAGGGGTTATGCGATAGGAGATCCTCTATTGTTATGTAAACTTGGAAACTTTATATTATAATATGGCTTCAAAGTGAGGCCTAGATTTTATTTTAAGGCAACAATCTGTGGTCGTATCACAAAATCCTACCCCTCAGGGAGGTGCTTACCTTCTTAGCCGTGGTCTAAATGATACTGTCTATTTGACTTTCAGCCTGATTGCGCAAGGCTTGTCTGTTTGAAAAGCTGAAGTGTTTTGCTTCCCTCTCTGGAATGTGTTTGATGACCAGATCGTTACTGTGCACATAACTGAAGTGTTGCTAGTTTTTAGCGGTTTTTTGGGTTGTCTGTGCTTTCATTGACAAGTTCCACTTGCATCATTACTTTCAAAGAGCTCTTGTTCCTCTGGCTGTGATGCGGCCTCCCCGCATAGTGGACCATTTAATGAGAAATGTTTCTCAGGCCACAAGTCCAGCATTGTGGTCAGCGGTTCAGCTAAGAATGAAGATGTAGCCCTGGGGCAGACGCTCAGGCATGCCGTGCCTCCTGTTTCTCATTCAGTCAATTTATCACCATTTATTTCTTAGGTATAGGCGATTCTTCCTGAAGTATGACGTCTGTACGTCAAAACCCGGCAAGCCGTATTTATTTACTTGACTTGAATGACACGCATGCTCAGCGGATTTTGTACTTTAGACACAAATGACAAAATTACATGGGGACCACTGACCTTTTCCTGTTTTGTCTCCCTGCGCGGAGAGTGTTGTGTCTAATTATGGCCTTATAGCAGGGACACAGGGTCACGTGAAACGCTAGACGTCTTAGGGAAGACAAAAGCAGAATGTGAATTCACAAGCCTGGTTGTCTGTTTTTCATTACCAAAGCTGCCAATCTGACACTTGTCAATTGCTTTGAAAGCAAACACAGGCTTCTCCTCAGCTTTGTACCTATAATTGGTTTGCGAAAATTCAGAAATCTCTAGTCAGAGTGTGATGTTTCATCTGCTCAAGGGAAAACCACACTAATCTCTCGATTTGAGAAGCATTCTTTCCAAATGAAGGTGGTAATTTCCCATAAGTCCTAGCAGACATCCACTTTGTGGTTCGGACTAGTGGTTCTTAAGCATGATCCATTGGTGTGAATTGTGGTACTTGTTCCAACCAACCTCTTGATTTGAATGGTTGGAGACACTTCTACAAAATAATAGTTTCGAATTTCAACAGTTCAATGAGGGCTATAGATGGTTTGTTCGTGCAGATCAGCTGTTGCATTGAAACAAATGTGCAACCAACAGTAAAACAAACATCAGTACTTTAGACTTATCATTCATTTACTCGATTTTTGTATAATCGTGATGGTGGTAGTTGCGTTGATGATGATGATTATTATTATTATTATTCTTACATGTGCTTCACCTGGTGCTTCAGATTTGTAAGACCCAAGTGCATTTTGCACTCTCGAAGCGTCACTTACAGCTGCTACATCCGGAAAGGCGTTTAATAAACGGGGGAAAGTTCAGGGATGCAGAGAAAAGTAAACAAAGCCTTGTGACTAATTCAGAGTTGATTTTAAGCAAAGATACTCTCAGGCGTGCTCGCGTGTCGTCATGCTATCTGTTGTTAGTTACCAGAGACAAAATAAACAGTTTACAAGGCACGAGGCTTTGAGCGCTGAATGCCTCTTCGACGGGTTCCGCAAGCTTAACTGAAAATGCCAGTTTCTCTATTTCATGTTCAGGTTTATTATGGGCATCTGCAGAGATACAATGTCAGCCCCCATGTTGTGAAATAACCCACGATTACCCTACAATCGTTTCTCGACCTAGATTTTCATAAAGAAATCCAGATGTCAACGCAGATGTCATGACGGTGTTATTAAGCAGAAGAGGGTTTGTCAAAGGAAATTGATACAGCTTTATTTTAGGAGAAACAAATCCTCCCACCCCCGTGACATTTCCTATGACTGTGCTAATGCTAAAAGGGGCCAGTGCAGCCCTCCCCATGTGCTAGAGCTGAAGTGATCCTGAGGTTTCAGAACATCTGCATAGCTGATAGGTACACCTATTACCTACCAGATACACATCTGTAGTAAGGTCTCGGTGGTAATCACTGCACTCGTAGCTGTGTCTTTAGCTATTAGCTTATTCACAAGTGTTCTGTCTTCACAAGTTCTTCAGGAGCTTCCAGCTAGTAGGATGAAGCATTACAGAACAGGTTGTCAGACTAGCACCTGTTGGGCAGCCCTAGTGGGTCTTTAGTAAATGTAGGTGATAGTTCAACGCTAATCTTTCAGATCAGTTCGGCTGTTCATGTAAGCCTGCAGCCTTACATTATTTATATAAAAATATATTATTTATATTAACTCTAACTAGTTATCTGTCCGTACCAATTTCCAGAGATGAGTATGTTGTCAATGTGATGGCTCTATTCATTCAGTCATTTCTGAACATTGTTAATGGACATTTGGTGGTGAAATTCTTTTTTTTTTTTAGCATTTTTTAATTTTTTGGCATCTCACAGCCGGAAATTGACTTTTGAGATCACACACCACCGTCTCAGCATTATGTTGTCAAGCTAACATTTCTTTTTCCAAAGGTTTTTAGTTGACACGCTGATTCTGCGGATTCTACAGCATCTGTAAAACATCTATAAAAATGTACAGATTAAAAGGCAGGTTGGTCAACATAAGCCAAATTAAAAACAGGTCTTAATTGGATGTCTGGTTCTTTTACTGAGTTGCTAAGGAGAATTAAAAAACATGGATTATGCAAGAACTCATCGGAATAGTGACAGAACATATCACCTATCTCTTTGAGGTCACTGGAACTTGGAAAACTTCGAGTTTTAGAGGTGTTTTTCAGCCATATGTTTCACCATCATAGATTCACTTTTTCCATAAAGAATGGCATGTAATAACCTTATTTTAGGTTGCTGTTTTTAAGTAAATGGAAAATGTGCAAGAGAGAGAAAATGGTCTGTCCTGAGCGCATCAACATGTTTAAACTTTATTCTTGGAATAATCCAGTAAAGAGCGTACTTTGTAACTGCAAGTGCTAGAATCTCTCTGATTGGAATTCTTCCACCACGACTATTAGTCAACAGAAAAATTTTATTACGCTCCTTGTTTGACTGCATTGAATGATGCCCCCATCGAAAAAGCAGGAAAACTGTCCGCAAATGACTGTTCAGTTGAGCAGTTTATTGTTCTGTAAAATGTAATCGGAGGAATTCGTATTTTCTTACCTACTAAGAGCCACATTCATGTACTCTTAGATGCTAAGCCAACTTCTTGTTGAGTGTATTTAGTTAATGGGCTTTCTTTGTAGGCCTGTAGAATATTCAGCCTGGCTTATATGCTTGAGTTGTGCTTGCAGCGCTGGCATCTGGTGTTCCACCTGGTGTTCCCCAGATGTGATGATCATCTGGCATAACGCAGGGCCGTCTCTGCAATATTAACCCCAGGCACATGTTTCATTAAACATCTTTGCTGATATATACTCCACCTTGCTGCCCTTGAGAGATGAATGGACAGCTGTGCTGGACTGCTGGTGGAACTGGACACATGTTTTGAGAATGCCATGAAGAACTATCACACCATGAAGAAGCTTTCATCACACAGTAGCTATGTATCACAACAACAGCCCTTTCTCAAAACCGTTGCTGTTTACTAATCAGCAATACTGCTAAATAATGTGTATATTGTCGATCTGCTTGTTGATGCTCTGTTTTTCAATCCATACCTATGAACAGCTTGAATGACCAACTGTGACATGTTATCCTGGCTGTTTTTCTACTGCCAGACTATCTATATCCATGATCTACAGCAGACATAGTGGTGGAATTGCATTGTAAAATTGTTGGTGAAGACCAGATGCAGGCGGCAGCATCTCTGCACCTCCCTCCTGAGAGTAGAGGGGCCTGGTGTTTTCTCGGACTGGTTCCACAATGCCTCCGGGGCCTGGACCCACGCCAGGGCTCTGCCCTTTGTAACATGCACCAGATGATGCCCTGGCATCAGTGAGGACACGGAGGAGGTTGCCACTTGCACACTGTCCTGCAGTTCATCGCCCAAGGGAATGAAAGAGGGGAAGAAAACCATAAAGCCATGTACTCCCGTCAGGCCGCTGGAATGTAGGCCTCACGATAAAGACCCTGCTCAACACAACATTGATCCTATTCATCCCACTCCCCCCCCACACACAACAGAATCACAGGCATCTATAAATGTGCTTGGGGGGGCGAATTTTCTCTGCTTCTTGCAACAAACGAGTTGACATCACAGCAGCAGTAGAGCTGTTGGGACTTTAATTGCATGTCACCAATTTCCTGCCTGTTTGGCGTCCCAGTCCAGCTTTAGTGCTGTTTCAAATCCCCCTAGGTAATCATCTCCTGGAACAAGGCTGCTGGGTTTAGCTTTGCCATCAGTGTGCTTATATGGATGATTCTTGAGTATTTTTCTTTAGCATTAGCTGCTACCAAAATTTTTTGAATATTGCACTACATAATGTATACATAACTCATAGCACTTGATCTGCAGAGGCCTACAGATGGATGTAGGCAGTATTAGTGACCGTCAATAAAGTGGACGAAAAAATTGGTAGAAAAAAACAAAAACAGTGTAGTGTTTGGGAATGTTGACATGCTAACACTGATATGGCAGATGTGTCAAGACTAGAAATTTGCTTGCGTAGGGCTGTGTTGCTAATTGACAGCAGGAGCTGGCAAAGCGGGAATATTCCGAGCCACAAGCGAGCCGTTACCTGAGCAGAGCTGCTAACAATGTTACAATAGCTACTCACAAAGTTGCGACCACGCAACTGAACAGTTCCAAATATGTAAGTTGCTAACCGGAGCTTTTGGGAAATCTACCCCAGTGTGAGACGTGAGGATTATTCTGTGAGATACGGTCAGTTTTGGGCTGAAGTCGTTTATTAGGGTGACCAGATAATCCAAGGACACTTTCAGCTGCAGATGTTCCTCTACTTACGAACCTTCAACTTACGAACTTTCAGACATACGAATGAAGGATAACTTCAAATTGGGTTCGTTAGGCTCCCATTTCCTGTCCGCAACATCAAAGTTTGTTCTGCGTGTCAATTCCGCCTCGTACAAATTCTGGCCGCCACTCCCTCAGCACAGCTACGTAGTGTGCGTACTCTCAGCATCCTAGTTTTTTGTACTTGCATATCGATGACGCGCTCTCGAGATCAGAGTCTACTTCGTTTTTATTGCAAAATATTCTGTGCATCCATTATCCATTTTTGTATTATGTATCATTAGTAATTTCTTTTAGGATAAGAAGACATGTATTGACTTTATATTATATTGTCATGCCCCGGTCGTCCGATCCTCCCGCGTGCCACGCCCCCCCCATTTACCTCGTGTGGAATTCCCGTGTTACCAGCTGTTTCAAGTCATGTTGATTGATGCTGTGTGTTTAAATCTGCGTTAGAGTATGTTTCCCCAGTCCGGTAATTAACGTCTTGACGTCGTTTTCATGGTCCTGAATGTGTTTCCCCGAAATAAATCACCTGATTTCACCGGCTCCTGTGCTGCTTCCCCGCGTCGAATGCGTGAAAGAATGATTGGACTCGGGAAACATACTCTAACACGTACTTAAATACACAAGACTAATTAACACTAGAAACAGCTGATGACACGGGGATTCCACACGAGGTAGCGAGGGGGGCGTGGCACCCATGAGGATCGACACGAGCAGGGCATGACCCATACTTACTTATGCATGTAGATTTGAGTACCCTTAAAATGATGTTGAATAACGACTAACGAACATTTCAAGTTACGAACAGCCGTATCTCATTCGTAAGTAGAGAAGTGTCTGTACTTCAGGTTTTAAAAACTACTTTCAAACTGAAAGGCTCCTGTGTTTGGCTAAATAGTTCAGCTCTTCTTGTGCTTTGACTGGTTTGTTTCCTTGACTGAAAGACTCATCCAGCCATTTCACATTAGCATTAGTGACACATTTGTGATTATAGGTGACTGACCAATCAGCACACAGCAAGAGTTAGCGATGAAACAGAAGACGTGTGCTGACTCCCATGGAACTGCCTGGGTATGAAATAACTGGCAAGCAACTGTCCCTCTGTTGATCTGAGGCTGATCCAAACATACTCGTCATGGTCAGTAGTTAGGATTCAGGTGTCACAGGAAACAATGAGCAGGTAAGGGTTGATTAGCTGTATACTGAGCTGACTGATATATTTGTTGAACGGTTCAGGAGAACTATGTGGACTCTTACTGTTTATACCTTTTTAATGCTATACTGTCAATCTCTGTAGTGGTAACAGAATCCACAAGAGTCACAGTCTCTAGGTGTCTGCTTTTTAGACCTACAGCCATTGCTGGTGCTCCTTGCTCGAGCCTCTGGGTTGTAACAATATATAGCTGCAGGCCAGCGAGAGACAAGCGCTATAAATCTTGAGGAGAGGATACAAATACAGACTCTGCAAAGTTCAAGTGGAAGAATTGAGAGGATGGGACGTGATAGTAGACAGGTAATGGTGAAATACCAAAGAATCATGAGATGGGAAAGGCCACTCTGGGACAAAGGGACCAGGATGCATCAGAAAATGACACAAGCATGGATTTTGGACTTATAAAGACTGGGCAAGTATGATAGTTTCCAATCTAGACAATTCTATGGTTCTATGGTGATAAATGGTTTGTGTTTCTATGCTCTTCCCTAATATCCGTCTTCATTTAACTCAGTTATCGTGCTTGTTGTTTTTATAAATGAAATGGAGTGGGGTCAAGTGGGGACAATAACATCTTTGTTCTCAAAGGTTATTCCACACAGAGCATTTCATTGTATTTCGTGTAAAAATGAACTGTCTCACACTGTATTTGGTAGTCCAGTGCACATACAAAATATAAAATCTGGATTTTGCCCCCAAATTTTAAGTGGTTTCATATTTTAATTTGATTTAAGAAATTCATTAATTTAATTATATTTATAAGTATTTCTCTAAAGAAAACAGTAGATAGAGTCTGAATAGCAGGCAGTGGATTGTTATCCATTCGTCATCCACCTTTAAATGCTTTATGGACAAGAACCAACGATTATAAACAACACACAATAAATCACAGGGAGTTTGATCTTTTGGACGTTGCTCAGTTACATTCCCTCTTCCGAGAAACAGAGCGACTCGGAGAATTCCGAGTCTCTGTAAACAGAGCGTAGCGAAGTCAGAGATGTTTGGATATTTGTATCCGTCTACTGAGTGACTGCACGCAGATTCAGAGGCGTATATGGGTGAGACACTTGGATTCTGCGGTGTTATGCAGTAACTCACCTAGCTTTCTGCTTCCGGCCATGGAACCAAAATTCAGCATGACCCGTCGCTTAAATTCCTTTTGAATTTAAAGAAAAAGCGCTGACATTTCCTTGTAACTGAATTCTAGTAACCACTTCATGTGTGCTTTCCGAAATATGTAGGCTTTTACCTGCATCTGTTTTTCAGTAAAATGAAGACAAAATGTCTTTGATTCTGTTTTCATAGTCGGAATTTCTGTTTCTAAGAGGTGAGCACTGTGTTTGTATTCACGAGGGCCAGGCTGAACCAAGGCCATTCAGACAGCCGTTTATGGGACAGAAGATTTAACATGACTCAAGATGCAGAGAGTAGCGTGTCGACAGTGTGGAGACGTGGAAAGGCGTGAATATTTTCTGAAGTGTGCCCTCTACTGTCAGAGGGAAAAACTGCGAGCACCAGGGCATCAGTAGGCCTGAATTGTCTGCTTTTACTCTTATTATTTGTTAATAAACTATTAATCACTCGCATAGTTCTTGTTTTGCTGTGTTCTTCCCTTAGACACTACCTCCAATAACCGTGCAGGATGTGATGAGGAGGGGGCGGCATGGTGGTGCAGTGGTTAGCACTGTTGCCTCACACCTCTGGGACCCAAGTTCGAGTCTCCGCCTGGGTC
>JAODJX010000129.1:25214171-25225465 GCA_026776945.1 Isichthys henryi | reverse complement strand
GATAGGCTCCGGACCCCCCGCGACCCAGTAAGGATAAGCGGTTTGGAAAATGGATGGATGGATGGATGGATGGATGCTTTTTATTTTGTTTCTCGCTGTTCGATGTGTGTTTCAAATGATGCCGGTTGTATTTTGTGTTTTAGCAGCAGGCTATTTGCATAACCAATCGGCAGCAAATACATTTGCCAGTCCCACCCTAAAGTACCAAAGAAGTACCCCAGCTCGTTTGGCACTTTCGGTACTGGTACTCGACCGGAAGTCAATGGAAAAGTGAAAGTATCGAAAGTACTTTACCGAAAGTACCGTACTTTGTGCGGTGGAAAAACGCCCTATGAAAGCTTCTGCTAAATTGAGTTGTGCTAACTGTAAATCCATTAGCATTCCTTCATAGGTAAAGTGAAAAAACATTTGTAAACCCTAAAATCATATGTATTTGTTCCTGTCTGTTATGAGCGTGTCTGCAACAGTCTATCTGGCATGCGATTGACTGCCTACATGTAAACACAAGACATGATTGGTTGATAACTTGTTGGCTTTAAGGTAGTCTGGGTTAAAAGTAATTGACAAACGATAAAGTCCATTTAAATTGCGGAACCCTAAACTACGTGGAGAACAGGAGCTTGTATCAGGGGCTTGTATTTCCTGCTTAGCTGGATAACTTTTTGGATTTGAGGTGCCCTAGTTTTAATTGACTTCTTCTTCGTGCACTTACATACAGTCCAGACTATTTTAAATCTGACAAGTTATCCAGCTAAACAAGAATTCTTGTTTCATGATAAAAGGCCCTGTTTGTATTTTCTGGGTTATGATTGACAGAGCCATAGACCAATAAAGAGCTGAGACCCTCCTTCCTAGTTTCATGTAAATGGCACCATGTTTGTAGTTCCCAAGCAGCTTCACTGAGGGCAAAATATTAGCACGAGCCACTTGCGAAATGGGGATTCTCCTACAAAAACGCTTGTATCTTGCAAATGGAATATCAGAAAGAAAATTTCAGCTGAGATTCATTCTGCAGATTCTACAGAATCCAATAATACCAAATTTGACCTGCAAAAGACCTGAATATCCCCAGGTAATCACTCTACTCTGACATTTGGGAACTCAGGTTAAACAGGTTCAAATTAGCTCTCTAGATATGTTTTTACTGAATTCAGACCCAGAAACCAAATCAAAACTAAATTCATATAATAAAAGTTAGCAGATAATGGTTATTGTTAGCTTCTGCTAATTTTCTTAGTGGTTTATTGGTTTAACAATATCAAATTAAACTTTGAGGTTAGCAAATTGGCCTCATCGAAGCTAACCTTTCGGTTAGCCAAGCCTACCACTGATTTTACCACCTTGAGAGATTGCCATATACGAGGTTCTGCACCCGTCCCTTCATGTGAGTGTCTCTTTCGACAATAATTGACTACTGGATCTCTTGCACCACAGTATAAACTATGTTCATTTGATGGATGGGGAAGCCTAAGGATAAAGAGCTCTGAAAGTTTACTGTTGTTAACTTCTTTTATTTCTCATTTATGATTCCTTAAAGCTTTTATGAGTCTAACTCAATAAGTGAAGCAGGAAGAACAGAAGAGTTTACTTGAT
Organism: Isichthys henryi; assembly: GCA_026776945.1. NCBI lineage: Eukaryota > Metazoa > Chordata > Actinopteri > Osteoglossiformes > Mormyridae > Isichthys > Isichthys henryi. The sequence goes on along the minus strand of JAODJX010000129.1, from coordinate 25,223,872 downwards.
GTTCCGGGCTGGATTTGCCAGGTCATATGTCTTTATCATCACTGATGTCTTTCAGTTTCAGTCTTTTAAAGGAAAAGTGCCATCAAACATCAATCTGTGGCCCATTTAAAAATAAATCAATATCTGATTTATGGTTTAAACAAAATACACATACTCGGATGTTTCACTCCTCTCTGTGTATTTTTCTAACTTCCTCAGTTGCCATGGTGATCTCAGCTTCATTATATTTTAAGGACTAAGAGTTCCGAGATTTATTCGCAATTACATACTCATTTGTAGCTGTTTGTAGTTTTTCCTTTATGAGCTAAATGTATATTTGACTAACTCGTTATAAAATCTAAATTTTTTGCATGGATATTGATATAACTTAAGAATATGATGAGGGAAAAATATTAAAGCATCGAAAGAAAAATATTACAAACTGCACACCAAATTTCTTACATACAAACCATGTCATGTATTATTTAAGATGGTCATAGGCCTTCGATGTATTTAAACTAACCTTTTCATTTCAAACTCTTGGTGTGCGGTGAAAAGGGAAAAGGGAAGCAAACCAGCCTCTAGGATCAATCAGGCACTAAGATAATTATCCAGCTGGGATTACGGCACCAAGAAAGTGATATTCTGTCATTTCCCTTTGCACTCCTTTAGCCACTGTGTTACTTGGTTACGACTCAAATGTTGTACCTTTTTTGTTGTTTAACATTTTTTACAGCTTAATTTTTGCCTGAACTGTCATGCGAATCAGCGAGCGAGAGCCAATCTTAGGCCATCATGGGGCACATCGTGTTAGCATTAGCACTGCAGGCGTTGCAGTGCATCCAGGACCTCCTGGAGGATTTTATCAGTCAGAACATGCAGGCACAGGTGCTGTCTCACGAGGAGAATGTGCTTGACCACGCTGCATGTCGGCCGGTGGAGGAAGGGAGGCACCAGGCTGAATTAGGTGACAATCCCAGTCTCCAGTGAGATTTTGTTTGTTAACTAGTGTTTATGTTTAGGAGTTTGTTGTGTGTTGAGTGTGGTAAGGTGCTGAGAGCACGCTACATTTCTTATACATAACTTCCTAAATGGCTGTTTTCATTCCAGAATTTCTGGGAACCCTGTATGCCGTTTAATAAACCCCTAAGTCTTTCCATGAGTTACTCAGCTTCCCACACAGTGACAACAGAATCCTAACCTGCTGGTTTGAGTAGTAGGTGTGCATGCAGCTGTCCTGTTGATGTGATTTAATATTAGTGGGTTTTGATGCCTTACAGCTGCAGTGCTTCTATTACTGTCCTGACCCCTTTGTACCGATTATCACATGGGCTGTCCTTGTTTATATGACAGCTTTCTGTTGGCTGGTTCAATGGTGATTCTCTTCTCATTCACATTGGGGGGGGGGTTGTAACCACGTAGCCTCATCTACTCAGATCTCTTGCGTTTCTCCTGTGCTTGAAATCTCTAAGCTGAGTCAGTGACTCTAGACTCCAGTCGAATTGGGTTCCCCTGTAGGTCACTGCAAATTGAAAGCCGTCGTAACTCTGACGAGTGCGCCTGGAATGGCCTGAGTCACACACCACGTACCCAAAAGGGAGCAATTAGCCAGCCGCCTTTTCGTAAATAGCGGAAAGTTCAGCGGATTAGGTCATGAGCCATCGGGAACATATGTTCTGGCTCTCGTTGTGGGTGAACTCCAGAAAACACAAAGCTGTTCTCCGTTTCGTGTCTTTGGTAGTGTAGCTGCTGGAGAAGGCAAACACAGACATTGGGGCTTGTCGAGTAACCTCCAATTTAAAATGATTTACAATTTCCACAGGCTTTTTCTCTTTGCTGACTTACTGAGCTAGGAAATTGCCCCTCTTACAGATGGAAATATATGCTAGCTGTTTAAGCTGGGTCCTTTTAAATGTTAAACATAAATTTTCTATTTCCTAGTAGGCAATGATTTATTTTAATATGCTTTACCCTACTATACCACATGCTGCTCTTGGCAACGTAAAAAGATTTCTAAATGATTTTAGTCAACTCTGCTTGGGAATGACTAGTAATGCACAGTGGCAGTCAACCTGTGAGGCCACATGGGCAACCACCAAGGGCACCATCTTCTGTGGAGCATGTAGAGCACCATGCACCATCGGAGACAAAGGGTACCTCTCAATATGCGTACTTGACCATACTTATGTACCCGTTTTACTTCATCTCCCACTGTTAAAGGCCAGTTCCAATACTCAAGAACAGATATAGGGAGGATGGTACAAATCCGTGTCCATACTGTTCCTGCCCCACCCTAAATGTCATCGGCTGCATCTTCACTGAACGAGACCACTCCCATGATTCACTGAGACCACTCCCATGATTCACTGAGACCACTCCCATGATTCACTGCGAGACCACTCCCATGTTTCACTGCGAGACCACTCCCATGTTTCACTGCGAGACCACTCCCATGATTCACTCTGAGACCACTCCCATGTTTCACTGCGAGACCACTCCCATGATTCACTGCGAGACCACTCCCATGTTTCACTGCGAGACCACTCCCATGATTCACTGCGAGACCACTCCCATGATTCACTATGAGACTACTCCCATGATTCACTGTGAGACCACTCCCATGATTCACTGTGAGACCACTCTCATGATTCACTGCGAGACCAAAGTGAAATATGCTGGTGAAGTTTCCTGGGGTGGGGATGCCCCGGCAGGGAAGTTTGCCAGGGTGGGGATGCCTGCTTGGGGATTTTGCTAGGGTGGGGATTCCCTGCCAGGGAAGTTTGCCAGGGTGGGGATGCCCAACCGGGAAGTTTGCCAGGGTGGGGATTCCCTGCCTGGGAAGTTTGCCTAGGGCACGACATGGGCTTTGAGCAGCACTGATAATTGAACACTCCTTGACTCCTGACATTGCACCGGAAATCAAAGAACTTTGTTGTAACACTCTAATGGTTTTCTTGAGCTGGTTTAGGCATCCATTGTGCGTGTGATGGTTTAACTGGCACTTTCCATTTCCTCTGCTTCATTCTTACCTAGCAGTACATCAATAAAAAAAATACTCACCAGTCATTCAAAAACACTTTGTAAAGCCATTAATTGACTTTTTGAGTATGAAAATATACTGCAATTTCCCTAAGCTTCCTCAGAATGTTTTTACTTTTTAATATTTTTTAAATAATTTTGGTTTTTCTCATAAATGAAAGTCCTTCTTTGTAAATAGTCCACAAGCCCCATATCATTTTCTATTCACTGCCTGATCTGTTTTCCCCAGCCTGCCAGCTCGTCGAGATCGATCTGAAAATAAGGTCAGATGCGACAGGACACATAGTCACAGTGCAGATATTCATTAATTAATCTTCCTTGCATTAACACTTGAAAAAAGATGGGTTTAGCCCAACAGCACTGAGGACACTCTATGGTTCAAAGAGTTTGTTCCCAGCCAATCCCTTGATACTGACCGCAGTATCCGAGGGACTAACTGACTGCTATGTAGTAAACATGATGATAATCGCCGTACCTATTATATGATCATCTTCACGTTTGAACGGCAGATCAGCTTTCAATAAAGGACGAATCGCAACATTGTTATTGGCTGTGCACTCCACAGCCTATCGTCCTGGAAGCTCTTTTCAGTTGTGAGTGAAGAGTGGGAGCTCACTGCAGTTAGCATGAGTGATTTTCGCAGTACCGACAGCTAGTGACATTCCCAGACTCCTCCGAGGCTGGCTGGCCTGCTCCTCCAGCTCTTACCGGGGAATGAATAGGAATGAAATTCTCTGCAGAGAAAATGAAAGTGGCTGGAGGCAGCCTTTTCTGCGGATTGTGTTCCTCTATCAGTGCAGGTGGACCTCTTGGAGCAGGGTTTCGAAGCTCCACGCAGGTGACACAGGGCATACAGGAGCAGGTCAGATATATCTTAAGACAGGAGACAGTGCTAGTGACAAGTCACGCATCCGGCAGGAATATAGGATATACAGTAATGCTGTCGTAGCTGTTACCTTTCGGAAAGTGGGAAAGCACTGTCATTTTCCTCACTGTTGCATGAAACATATTACATTTCTTATATTAAAAACCGCTGTATATTTAAACAAAAAAGCATGTTCTGACTAATGAAGGAATGTTCCTATAGCTTCTGTCATTTGGTTGAACGATGCTTTTTGAGGAGTTTGAGTATTGGCAGCTGAAACAGGAATTTATATTTAATGTAACCCATTTTTCAAAGCATCAGGAGAACTTGTGTAAGATCCCTTTCCCAGAACAGTTACCGTTGTCTCACTGCACACCATATATATATACACACACAGACACACACACACACATAATACCATTATCCTAAATAAAAAAAATGGATGCTACGTCACTTGTAAAACTGGTATAGAAAGAATGACGGCAAGATGTGCTGTAAATAATAAGGCTATTAAACATGTAATTTGACTTGGGTCAGGAACAAGTAGAGTGGGAGGGGCTATGGGGGGAAGAAAGCTGGGATCCGAAATGTAGATAAGAGGACACCTTCCCTTCGAAGGATGCGGGGAAACAGGAGATTAATTAAATGAGTATCTGGGCTTTGATCTGCAGTAGCCCATCCTCAGTTATAGGTTTGCCTTCAGCCATGCTGAGATTTGGGGAGCGGGGGACTGTGGGAGGGAGACCCACTAGCTTTATTATTATGGGAAAAGGGTCCAGATCTGAAACATCCATCAGTAGGGGTTTGGTGGGTGTTAGGTTGGTGTTTCATCAAATATCAGGAAAGTGAGTTGGGGTTATTCTGCCAGCGGGACTCCAGTATCGCTTTGATATCACTGTTTCCATTTCTTCTGATATCACTTTATCCAGAACAAACAGCCACAGGAGTTTATATCTCTGCTTGGTATTTCCCAGCTTAATTATACTGTAAGACAGTATGGTGTTGTTTCAGCACTGTCATAGCCAGCAATCTGGTTCCAGTTCTATTTCGATTCTGATGGGTGTGGGAAGCTCGTGCTCCCATTGCCGTTTCCCCGAGGCACCCTGGAGGAGTGCAGTGAGTGAAAGCCCGGCTCTGATCGGCGCCGGCTTCGGCAAAGAGTAATCACTCTGCCAATCCCTGACTTTCTTTATTAATCCTCTGTGTCAAACCCTCAAGGTTAAGCCTTCCGCATGAAGCTATTTTAAAATGCTCACTGTGCATTGACTGTTCCTTAAAACAAAGCTGTTCTGCTCCACAATATGCAATGAAACACCTGCTGAGATGCCCTCTCTCCTGGATCTCCTGTATCTCTGTATCTCCCCTCTAGTCATTCTTTACTGAATGTGGAAGCCTTCGCTCTAAGCAATCTGTGCATTTGGATACTTATAAACTTCAAAAAAATATTTTAATACAAGGAACATTGCAAGGTAAACTTTTTCTAGACATTTTTCATGTGTTTACTGCTTAGATGATGCTTCTTCGTGGTGATTCTTCCAATTATACATTAAATAATATACTTTCTAGAGGTCACATCGGCAACTTAGCTGTGTGATTACATTCTGGCTATCTATCTATCTATCTATCTATCTATCTATCTATCTCTATCTATCTATCTATCTATCTATCTATCTAGCATTATAAATATCTTTCATACTTTGGTCAGACAAACTCTAATTGGAGCAGCAGATATTCATCATGGTATAGAACCTCAGTAGAAGTTATTCCTCCTAGCTCCTCTGGTAAAGGGAACCCTTATCTCTTAGGTAATACTGGGTGCTATGAAAATTCCAGTCTATCTATACAGGCTCTGAATATGCTACAAGTCAAAATACCACTGAGAAGCAGAGGAGGTGTTTGGCACATGCAGAAATAGGAAAGCGTGTCTGCCAAACACCGGCTCCTTTGGGAAAACGCGACTGTGCAAATGCCCCACCACTTGGGCTGCGCTGCACGCTGTCATTACGCTAAATAAGGGGAAGAGAAGAGTCATAGATCTTCTGCCACTTCTCTCTTTCATTATGAAAGGTGGAGCCACAGAGATTTTGGACTATTTGCTTTTCAGAGTCCTTTTCTTCATGCAGGGAATGCAAGATGAGCTGCTGTCTAGTCTTACTGTGTAATGAGATTCTTATTTCTAGTAGGATTGGAGATCTATCCGGTTGGTGACATTTTGGAAAAGGGTAGAGCTTTGAGGGCCCGGTCATTCGAGCATTGGGCCTCTGCTTTGCTGTATGGTAATGGATTTATGAGAGCTGGATATGGAGGAGCATTCAAACCCAAGAGGAAAGAATCTCAATGCCAGCTGCCAGCATCGAGATAGAGAAAGTGATGTTAGTGCCATAGAAAAGGGACATAGTTGGTGTCCACAAACTATAAATTGCTCTGCTGTTAAGCAGGACTGAATGCCTGCAGCAGCCTTCAGCTCGATCATTAAGTCAGGGACTGAATTATCCCATGGGCTGCTGAGTTCCATTATTGATACAGCTCTTCAGTCTCCATCGCAATCTCTTCCTATTTATTTCCTACCCATGTGAAAGGATGAATACGACAGCGTTGTTTGAAAGCAGATTCATTTAACTTATTTACTTAATCTATTTGTTTTTAATGTGTTTATTTATAGAGTGAGTCACTGAATTCTTTACCTCTTATTACAAACTACTTATTATAAATGGAAGTTTGTTTTTCTCAATAATTTATATTCACATTTAATTTCCCCTTTTCTGTGTCAGAGCTCAAAAATGGAGGTTTAATCTTTTAGACTTCCTCAATCATATACTATACATAAATATCCACTATTATAAATCATACATTAAATTCAGCAAGTTATCTCCATTTAATTTCATATAGCATCACTTAAAAGCTTAAACTGTATATAACCCAAGTTTTGTAACATCTAAGAAAGGTAATAAACAATTTTCTATGTAAAGCTCAGCCGTTCTCCATTTTCGTTAGAAACCAAGTCCATTGACTCTGTATGTTGGGGATTCCTGGACTGCATAGCAGATGAAGTGGTTATAAAATAGCCAGTTCTGATTGGCTGTGTATTGGGCTAAACCATTTGTCTGTGTGCAGGGAACCAGTAAATATTTAAATATTTAAACTTGTGTTCCAGCTCTTTCTCTGCCACTAATCCAGTTCCTGAAATGCACCATCTGTCGTGAGCTTGGGGGGTGACTACATGTATATGCCAAATTCAGCAAGTACATTTTCCAGTGCCAACCACAGTCTCACCTAAGCAACCAATGGCTTCCAGTAGGTGTGGAAAACTGGACAGAGATACGTACCCTGTGGGAAGGCCATGTGTGCATGTACACGTGGGTGTGTCTGCTTGGTGAAGCAGGTACTGTCTTCCTTCTTTGGGCTTGGCTTGTGAATCACATCCCCCCCCCAGGGGAGGATTCTCTAGCAGTAGGTGCCATGCTCGCTTATGCGCCTCACTGCTCATGGACTTTGGTTTGCCCTTCAATCTGCCCTCCAGTCCACCCTCCGGTCTGGCATATACAGTAGTCTGTCGCTCCTTCCAGTAATTCCCTGTGCTTCTCCTCCTTAATAAAGGCACACGGGTCTTTCCTTTATCTCGAACAGTCGCTAAAACTGGGCTCTGAACTTGTCGTGTGTTTTTTTCTGAAGTGTATCTTTTTTATTTTATGTTAGACGTCACACATATGAGAACTTAACAAACATACAGCTCTGGGAAAAAATGAAGAAACCACTTCGTGTTTTTTATTTAAAAAACTGCATTTTTAAATCCTGGTTTAATCCTGGTTCTGCTAGCAGAAGGTTATCCTGCAGGTTCCTTCCAGGCCCAAAATTTCAAAGACAGCAGTACACAAGGTAAAACAGTAGACACTGGGAATGACCAAAAACCAGCCGGATCGAAGGTGGTAAATGACTTTGTAATGGCAGAGACGACCGTCAACGTATCCAAGTTGTGAATCGGAGGACGACATCAAATGAGCTTCAAAAATTATGGGATATATTAAGTGGTGTGAAGTGCACTGCTAGGACAGTTTGTATCTGGTTATTAGAAGCAGGATTGAAGTCACGTATAGCAGGGAAGAAGTCCTTCATTAATGAGAAACAGAGAAGAACCAGGCTGCAGTTTGCAAAAAAAAAGATTATCTTTTTTTATTTATATATATATATATATATAAATTGAGAAATGAGTGAAACAATTTTTTTTTCTAGAGCTGTATTTATCAAGAAATGCAAGCTCCCCCCCCCCGCCACTCCCCCCTTCAATTATCCACCCCTGAACTATTCATGTGATGTAACTCAGTCATGAACCATTCGGTACGTCATTCATCATATGCATCAAGAAAATGGCCGACTGGTGGATGCTGTGCCTAAAAAAGACTGTGGAACGGTTAATGGCTCAGCGGGCTTAGTATCTGTGCCTGTAGTCAGAAGATCGACGGTTCAGGACTCAGCTTTGGCAGAATGGTCCTATGTACGTAGATTCTTGAACAAGGCCCTTAACTCCCCACTTCAGGTGTGCTGTAGGTTAGCTGACCCTGCACTGTGACAGCCAAGTTATGGAGAGAAAGATGGTGCAAAGAAGGATTCTTATGCACTTCTGCAAATAATGCATGCTTCTTTTGTATGTTAGTAAAAATCACTTTGTTTTGAATTTAGAGAGCATGACTGGTGACCATCGGGCGATATGAGCAACTGTAAAGGCTTTTATATATGATCTCTCTCTCCGTGTCTTATTATCATCGACATAGATGGCAACTACGGAGAGCTAACACCGATAAAATCGTAAATTTGTGTGGGAAAAAATGTGTCACTTAGGCAATGGAATAACGATGAGGTGAACCACAGTCACGTCATCTAGTTGCCAGGTTTCCTGCCTTCATGCCAGGTGTTTGTGTCATGGTGCTCCCAAATGTGATAAATGATGGATGCACGCCACATGGGGTGGTAAATATTCAGACACAGCTGGCAAACAAACCCCTCCCCCTTTATCTCCCAGCGACCAATAAGTGATCAGAGGCACCTTTCCCCACCCACATTCCTTACTGCAAAGTGCCTTGGGCCTAACTTAGTTTTGGATGAGATCCCATGAGCCACTGCTCAAGGGGGAGCATGTGTGACCTGTAACAAAAGATGTTACCAATTCCTTGAGTCTGCTGACAGTCATTACTCACCACCTGTCCTGTGCCGAGTGGATTTGACATTTTTGTCATCAGCTTCCATTCGGTTCCTACATAGTCTTAGGAAAGAGTTTGACACATGTGTCAGGTTTGTTTATAGCACCCGGCTTACTCACATTGCTTTAGCCATGGGAGCCACATGAGTGTGCACACAGCAAGTTAAGAGTGTGAGCACAGCATCAAGATTACTTTGCACCAATGTTTTCTAATCCGGTCCTCGGGGACCCACAGACAGTCCATGTTCTTGCTCCCTTGCAGCTCCCTGCCAGACAGTCCACATTTTTGCCAGTAGGGAGGTGGGATGGAACAAAAAATGTGAACTTTCCATGGATCCCCGAAGGCCATATCAGGATAGCAAAAATGTGGACTGAGAGAGATCTCAAAGGGAGCAAAAACATGGACCGACTCTGAGTTCCCAAGGACCGGATTGGAAAACACTGTTTTACACTATTGCAGGCTGCCCCGTAATTTCCCAGGTTGTAAGCTAGATGAGTAAAATAGGTCCCGACGTCAGGTCTAGGATGATGGGGGGGGGGGGGGGCGTTTTCCACTCCCACCCGGTTTTAAATTTGTGGGGGGGGTCAGAAGAGGATTTGATGTTTCTATATGCCTGTAAACCA
>JAODJX010000129.1:25197278-25209934 GCA_026776945.1 Isichthys henryi | reverse complement strand
ATTGCTTCTGGGATAGGCTCCGGACCCCCCACGACCCAGTAAGGATAAGCGGTTTGGAAAATGGATGGATGGATGGAAATATTGTCATTATTCATTTAAAAATTATAGTGTATTGGTGCGATGGGCAGGTGCCCCATCCTGGGTTGTTCCCTGCTTTGCACCTGGGAGCCTCTGGAATAGACTGAGGACTCCCTTCAACCCCGAATAGGAGAAGTGGTTTCAGAAATTGGATGGATGGATGGATGGATGGACGGATGGACGGACGGATGCATGGATGGTGTATTGCTGGCATGGTGGCTCAGTAGGTAGCACTATAGTTTCACACCAGGGCTGGCTATTCCAATTCTGTCTCTGCTCTGTATGTGCAGTTTGCATGTTCTTCCTCTGTCATGTGAGCTTCCTCCTGCAATCTAGGGGCCTACAGTGAAGCTAATTGGCATTGCTAAAACAGCCCATGATGCATGCATCTCTGTGCCACGTGATAGACTACACATCCTCTGCAGGGTGTACTCCAGCCCTGCTGCCTGGAACAGGCTCCAGACAACCCTGACTTGGATAAGTGTTTAGAAGATAAATGTGCTATTAATGAGAGTCAACGGCTACCTTCAGAGAGACAGACGATGGTTGCAGTGTTCCTTACGTGACTGATGCTTTATCAAATACTGATTCATGCTTATGGAATTAAATGCCTCGCGCTCTTATATAATAAATACCACCTTATTGAATACCCTGAGCTGCAGTGGTCACAGTGTGCCCTTTGGCGTCTTGGAATCCTTAATATTTTATGTATTGAAAATGTTAAGTTTGATGCTTCAGTAGGCTAGTCCCCTTTCTTTAACGGCACTGCAACAAAACCTTTTTATTACTATTATAATAATTTGATACCTTAACCAGGGCATATTTCTATTTTCTTTTAACTTCAAAGGTTATACCTTAATCAAACTTTGCAATGTCTGTAATAACTATAATTGTAAATATTTGTATTGATGATGATGGGAGCATCTCATAGTTAGATATAAAATGCCTCTCTGATATTGTATAAGCTTAGGCCTCTCAATGTCATGTTGGCACACCGGCATACTAAGCAGGCCGGGGAAGGAACCCAAGGGATCGGATAAGAGGGCAGGCACATGGGGCCAGGACATAGGGCTGGACCAGGGACGCTGGACGGGGTCAGAAGCCGGACGCTTAGGCTCAGGACTGGAGACTTAGGGAGACAAAACACAATCAAAACCTTGCAAACAAAATCAGACAACCGTGAAGTGTGGGCAGACACTGAGGTGGCAAAGTTGAAAAAGCACAGTTGGGGTTTCTGGAGGACCCCAGGATGCCTGGTGTTAGTCCCACAGTACTGATCCCTTTAGGCACTAGCAGACCGGTTGGGCTGAGTGGTACTGAGGGAGCCACTGAGCTGGAAGGTGTCTCTGGTGCTGCAGGTCTGAGATGGCCTGCTGGACAGAGCCAGGAGGGTGTCATCGGGCCAATAGGACTGGGGGGCACTGCTGGGATGGTAAGATGGGGGGCACTGCTGAAACAGCCTGGTCTGGATTCTGGGGCAATGGGGAACCTGCCAGACCAGAGCAGAGATCAGGACAGGTGCTGGGACAGGAGGGCCCCATGAGACCTACAGAGCAGGAACTGAGTGTGTTAAGGCTGGCATGAATACCTGTTTCCAACTGCCTCATCGGGAGACAGAGACTCAGTCTGTCTTCTTAAAGGACCTTCCCTGATACCAGCGGCCCATCTTCCTCATGTGTTGGACGGTCTGGACAGGAGCCCCTAGGGGAATGTCCTCCTCTGAGCCCGACTCCTCCAGGCTGGTGGCTCCTGGAATATCATGCGCAGGGTGAATGGCAGACGGAAAGTCAGGGCCAAAGCAGATCGCGGCCTGTGAAGGTTTGGAAAGCCACCGGTAGTCTTGTGGTGAGCAGGCAGGTCAAGGCAGACAGGACCTGTCTCAACTGGGCAGGGTGTTTGCAAAGCGGTGGCCTTTTCTGGGCCGGATGATCGTGGAGCAGTGTACTTTTCTGGGCCCAGCGATCGTGAAGCAGTGTACTTTCCTAGGCTGGGTGATTGTGGAGCAATTTTCTTTTCTGGGCCTGGCGATTGCAAAATAGCAGTTCTTTCTGGGCCAGGTGAGCACGGAGCAGCTCTGGTATCTTTTGGGCCGAGCGCCGATGAAGCTGGACTGGGCACGGAAGACACTAGTGAGATCAGCTCCGTGGGGGCTGGACTCGCTTTTTCTGCTGCCGCCTCCTTCACCCAGAGGCCTGGACTTGCGCATCCTCCCTCTCCAATGGGAGGTGGAATGGAAAGGGGTGGTGGGAAAGCAGACGAAGGACCGCTTTCTGCCTCTTTACTTAGGTGGAGTACCTCCCTCAGTTTTTCTCCTACCACTGCAACTCCGACAAGCATGGGGAAATGGTTGCCATCCCCCAGGTGATCTGATCTAGTAGATTGACCACCTCTGAATAAGCCTGTGTGCAGGGATCCTCCACTAACCTCCAGTGCAGCTCCTGGAGGGTGAAGAACACAGTAGCTGAGACACACTGTGTAGAGCCAGTCTGACCTGGTGAGGACATGGCGAGCTGGGCAGTGTTCTGGGACTCAGGAGAGGCAAGCAAAGTGTCTCTGTGCGGCACTGGCTGCGTTGTCCCCTGGAGCCTGCAGTCAGCAGATGAGATGTCAGGTTCATCCTTTCCAGACCCTGTCATCTGCTGCTAAAGTCAATCCTCCAAAGAAACCTCAGGCCTCTTCCAGGTCATCGCTGGACGTCAGGTCAAGGAACGAGTCATGGGGCCCCTGTTGCTTCCAGATCGCTTTCCCCACAATAACAGGCTCAGTACAGACGTCTGTTACACAGGTGAGCATTTTCGGGGATGAGCCAGGGAACCAAGTTAAACAGATCCTTGTCTGGATCTGGGGAAGAATAGCCGTGGGGTCGTTGTGACGGTTCAGTCATTCTGTCACATAATGGCGGCAGAAGGACGACCCCAAGGCAGGCTGTCGGCAAGTGAAACCCCTAGCAGGGGAGTTTATTGTGGCAAATAGGCAGAGCGGCAAACATGGACAGAGAACAATGACAGAACGGGGAATACAGCACTATAGGAGTTTTTAACGTGACTTTTATACATAATTAAAAGAGGAGTGAACATGAGGCAGCTGTGGCTGGTTTACAGTAGGGCAGGAACAAGAGGTAAGACTAACAAGCTTCAGGCACGGCTGATTAGCAGCCATGCCCAAGGGAAACGCTGGGAACAGACAATCAAGGCGGGGCTGGACGTGACATTCAGTGAGGTAAATGGTGTAGCTCCGCCTGTGAAACCTCAAACCGTGTTCCCTCAAACACGAGACCTCACTACTGGACATGTAGAGCTACCGGATCACCTATAAGCTTGCCAAATCTTGGATCTAACACAAATTCTCCGACAGCCTGCAGCTGTTTGTCCTTGCAGCAACTTTTTCGTATCAGTTGGTCAAGGATGTACCTGATCAATGCTGTCTTATACTATAGGACGGGATGGGAACCCGCAGGAAGGGGAAGGACGGGCTGCTCCTAGCTTGTGTCAAAAGTCCCCAGCAGAGGAGGACATGAAGAGTATGTGCCATCAGCCCCTCGTTACCAACAATGAGCATATACAGTACTGGCATGTTCTGTTTGTTGACAGGAGACTTGACAACAAGTTATATTGGAATTGCCTTCATTTTCAGGGGCAGGTGGAGATGGAATAGGCTAAAACTTTCAAATGTTTGTCCAAACCAAGAATTTGAGTTAATGGGGAAAACGGGGCACACAGATGCAGACACATTATTGAAAAGGATGGGGAAATAGGACAAATCAATACAGGCAAATGCATAGCTTGTGGCTACGCCACTAGCCCTCACAATACCGCTATATACTTTTGTGGAAGATTTAAATACAATGCAATACAATACATTTAAAAATCACCAACAACTGTGTTACTGTTAAAATTGTATATGTTAAACATATAAATGACCAGTCTCGAGCGCCCTGTCTGTTTCAGCACTAAGGACAGTTCCCGTTCGGTTTATTGAGCCAACGAAGACCACTAACAGAGCCGGTACTATGACGGCTCATGTTTCACACCCTTTGTCATAGACTTACTAAAATATGCACATATTTAACAGTGAGACCTTGACTGAAAATATTCTGCCGCTGTTTTGCTCAATCTTGCTCAGTTCTCCCTCACACACCTATGCTCCTGTTGACGGTGACATACCGAGCGCACTGGACCCGTCCCCTGATCTGCACCGCTCCTGCGTAACCCACACAGACACAGACGCACATACACACAGACACACACACACACACTACACCTCCCTTCTGCTAAATTTCAGGTGGTGGCAATTTTCGAGAACATTTAGTGTGTCAGTATGTAAACTAAACGAGTTCCAATCATCATTTATAATAGGTTACGCCGTGCACTCTTGCTTCCGCAACTCATTTCGGTTCAAGTAGGCGATGAGGCTGCGTATTAATTATTTATGTTTAATTTGCTTGATATCAATCTAATCTCTCTAATATTTTCACCATCATTACCATATTCTCCAAGTGGTAATAAACAACCCTGGCAAGCCTAGTTATACAGAAACGCATTATATTACAAAAAGCATTGGTGCATAAAATCACATCACTATCTATTTGTTAAATACATAGCCGGAATAGAAATTAGGTAATCAACGTAAGTTTAAAGGACAGCCGAGTTTATTGTGAATAGCCAGAGATATTTTGGGCACGCTGTCACCGGTAATAATTTGGCCGGATAGCGTTCTGGGTGAGAATATGCTGTCAGCCTCCTTTCAACAGTTTGCTGGGTGCGTTCAAAGAGGGCGCGCCCGGAGGGTGGCACCTGAAGTGAGAAGCTGCGCGCCGCGTCTCCGTTTGATGCTGGTGCCTATTTAGGCTGCGATTGGGAGACGGGTAGAAGTGTGTCAAAGGCTGGTGGGCGGGAGTACACGTTCATAAGCCCCCAGCGTGCGCTCCATAGTATACTGAGAAAGATCGGGCTGAGACGGAGGAAGAGGCGAGAGGACGCGGCGGCTCCAGCTCAGTGGAGCTACTAGGAGGAGGCGCGGCTGGCTACTCCTGCTCCTCCATCCTATAGCACCTGTATGGACGACCACTTCAGCCTCCTCGCCTCGCCTCCTCCGTCGTCTACCAAGCACAGGGGCGTAAATATCATCAACCACGGATACACGGAGAACGACCACGAAACCATGACAGTTGTTGCTTGTGACAACATGCTGGAGGAGACCGCAGCCCTTCCCGGGCACCTCTCCTTGGACCGCTACGAGCCCGACCACGAGTGCTGCGAGAGGGTGGTCATCAACATCTCCGGCTTGCGTTTCGAGACGCAGCTCAAAACTTTTAACCAGTTTCCTGAGACTCTGCTTGGGGACCCCAAAAAGAGGATGCGCTACTTCGACCCCTTGAGAAACGAGTACTTCTTTGACCGGAACCGACCCAGCTTCGACGCCATCCTCTACTACTACCAGTCGGGAGGGCGGATCCGGAGACCTGTTAACGTGCCCATTGACATTTTCTCCGAGGAGATCCGCTTTTATGAGCTGGGGGAAGAGGCTATGGAGAAATTCCGGGACGATGAGGGTTTTATAAAAGAGGAGGAACGTCCCCTGCCCAGCCATGAATTTCAAAGACAGGTGTGGCTCCTGTTTGAGTACCCGGAGAGCTCGGGTCCGGCCAGGGGGATCGCTATTGTCTCCGTGCTGGTTATTCTAATATCCATCGTGATATTTTGCCTGGAAACCTTACCTGAATTCCGTGACGATAAAGACCTAAGTACCGTGGCCCCCCTCACTAATGGAACGGGGCCTTATCCTACAAACAGTTTCACCGATCCCTTCTTTGTTATTGAGACCCTATGCATCATCTGGTTCTCATTCGAGCTGCTCGTCCGGTTCTTTGCCTGCCCGAGCAAAGCCACCTTCTCGAAAAACATCATGAACATCATCGACATCGTGGCCATCGTGCCTTATTTCATCACGCTGGGCACGGAGCTGGCGGAGAGGCAGGGCAACGGGCAGCAGGCGATGTCCCTGGCTATCCTAAGGGTGATCAGGCTGGTGCGGGTGTTCCGCATCTTCAAGCTCTCCCGGCACTCCAAGGGGCTGCAAATTTTAGGGCAGACACTTAAAGCCAGCATGAGGGAGCTGGGACTCCTGATTTTCTTTCTTTTTATTGGGGTGATCCTGTTCTCCAGCGCCGTGTATTTCGCGGAGGCGGACGACCCCACCTCTAGTTTCAGTAGCATACCTGATGCCTTCTGGTGGGCTGTGGTCACCATGACCACGGTCGGGTACGGGGACATGCATCCCGTCACCATCGGTGGCAAAATTGTCGGCTCCTTGTGCGCCATAGCTGGCGTGCTGACCATCGCCTTGCCGGTGCCGGTTATCGTCTCCAACTTCAACTACTTCTACCACAGGGAGACGGAAGGAGAAGAACACGCTCAGTACCTGCAAGTCGGCAGCTGCCAACATCTGTCCTCCACGGAGGAGTTAAAAAGGACACGCAGCGCGTCCTCCCTCAGCAAATCGGAGTATATGGTGATAGAGGAGGGGATCAACAATGCGTTCAAGCCGCCTAACTTTACCACTCAAAACAACCAGAACTGCGTTAACATCAAACAGATTTTTACAGACGTGTAACCCCTGTCGGGCGGGGATTGGGGATGATTATACTCAAATCACGACTTGTGCTATTTTGCTCATGTTAGTTGTGACTTTGTCTGTGCAACTCTGTGGAGGCAACGCAATAGATTACGTGCCCTGTGGGTCCAGTGCGCCGAGTTATTTCGACCCGCCGTTCAGTTAGAAAGACGTGTCGAAATGTTTTCCAACACGATCTCCTTGTGCTGCTTTCGTTTTGTTGAAGTTAAATAGAAGTCAGCAGTCGTTCTGTATGGTAGCTCTCGTTTTGTGTGTTGTAAACGAAAGAGACCATGTTTACTGTCAGTATTCTATTTGTAATGTGCAATTTACTTCGTATTTGAAGTGTCTTTAAAAGCGTATAACCAATAATATATTGTAAAAATGCGTGAAGCTAGGATGGAGGGTTCTTTCTAAGGAATTATATTATTATTTCGACAGAGTCTTGAATATGGATTCATTTCAATTTTCCCATTCACCGTGAATTTTTGTCTGACCAACATTTTCTTAAATTAACGTTCACCAAAGACTGTTTGTTGTATGATAACTGAACATTTAAATTTGCGAACCAAACACATTTAATTGTACACTTGTCTCATAGCTTAAGCGAAGCATAACTGTGTGTAATTGATAGATCTATAATTCATTAATGTGGGTTTCCCCGGCACCTATATCGTTCATGACTAAATAATGTATTTCTAAAAAAGCTTGACGTTGCGAAGATCCCACAGTAAGACGACGAAATAAGAAAAAAGGAAACTGATGGAATCATTGTAGACGTCTCTCATGCATGTGACGTACATGGAGAATAAGAAAGATCAAAGTGAAACACGCCTTTCAATGGATACTACTAATCCCGCCTTGTGACACAGTCTCCATAGTTACCACAGTTTCCCGGGTAACCCCCTTTAATGTTGCCATGGCATCCTTCTCTGTTTCCACAGTAACCTTCCAGATGGTTCATAAAACTGACCTGCAAAATAAAAGGAGAGCGTCTCAGATGAAAAGGGGAGGCTGAACATCAAAGTTGCCATACAGTTTCAATTAAGTTTTTGGACATTGAAGTATAATGTATACAGGAACTGGACTTACGTGTAAACAAGCGTGGGGGAGGAGCTATGAGACCGCATAAAATATGAGACTGAATGAAAAGAATGAAATGGTCAACAACCATGGCTTTATGCTGTTATTAAATAATGAAAAATTGCAATGATCAGATGACTAGATTTTTTGTAAGTCCAGTTAATTTGTTCTTAAAATGAGTGTAACAAGGTTCACAAAGTATAATAACTCTCAACATAATGAACACGATATTGTCGTGCTTGCATTTTGAGTGCAATCATGTACAAACATATTATGGTCATAAGCAAGCTGAGGTAAAGGAAATTTGTAAAATAACTTGAAATATCAGGAAAATTCATAAACGGGGGAAAAAATGCTATGCATCATGCATTCACCAGGGGCTGCTCTCCACCATCGAATAGTTCAGTGACTGAGTATAAATATTATTCATGTTATGCAAAATCGCTCTTAAAAACACATATGATCTAATGTGCATTTACCTTTAATTGTCCTTCATTCAAATGTTATTATGGCTGTAACATTGTCTTTTGTCCTTCTATTCTCCTCATGGTCCTTTTCTTAAAATATCACTTTGATATGGAAATAAGACCTGGTCTATAAAGAACACAGGAATTATCTGCTTTTTGTAGCAGATTTTAAATGTAAACTGTAAAGTACTATGGAAGTATTATATATACAATGTCTTCCTTTGGGAGGTTTAATTTGTAAATGATTTGTAATTATGTTTCACCTTGCTAATAAGTTCCTTTAAAAAAATCATCCTGCAGCCCCGGAAAATGTTACTGGACACTGCTGTCTGTGTACAGGTTTGCTGCACATGGTGTGTTACCCTTCATATTAAGGATGTAATGCTTAGCCATTCATAATTAAATAAGGAAACTTGGTAAATGTAATTTCAGACTTCATAACTGATGTCATAAAAATATCACTAAAAATTTAATTCTGGAAGTCATTCTATACACACTTTTTACATAATGTACTTTTAGACAAGATCAAAGGAAGCAAAGGTATGAGCTTGAAATTTATAGCTTGATTGAAAAGATGTTATTAGAAAACATTACTTTATCATATGATCAGTTGATTTAGTGATCAGTAGATTTAGTGATCAGCTTTGTCATTCTGTCAGTTGATTACTGCATTCTAAAGTGCTTTACAAGGGCTGCCATCGCATTCATTTTAAAATAAAACCTGTATGTATTACTTCCCAACACGTACAAGTTGAAACAAGAACACAGATCACAGAGGTGGAAATCAGCATTGTTCACCAGATACTGCTATACATGAAGGTGTGAATGTTTTGTTTTTAAACTATTATTGTTAGATTACAGCTGAAAATTAGGTGCACCTATGTGTCGTGGAGAATTTTATTCCAAACCACTAAAGGAAAAGACCAACAAAACATAGAGATGCATGTACACACAAAACTTACTGCACAATACTATATTATGTACCTTGTGTAAAGATAATAGGCGATACTTGTACAAAGTAGGCTGTACCATTTTATGTTTATTTTATGGGGATCAACCACATGTGGTAAAGCATTTGGGGAACACAGAAGATGTGATTGAAAACCTGCTTTGTATGGCTCCCAGCTGTTATACTCTTCAGCGAGATACATCAGCTGAATTTCTTTTTGTGGAAATAAATTAGTGTATGTGCAAGTAGCTAAACAAAATTGAAATGTCTTTTTGGCAAACGTCATTCACCAAAACATTCCACAGTGGGGTTGTAATGAGCGAGGGTGTCATCTTGGCTTTGTAGTGAATTGTGCAGGTTGTGGAGAGGAATATGAAAGATCTTCACTGGGATCGCTGTAGAGCATCAGCCACATGTGCAAAATACAGATAGAACTACAACAGCACAAAAAGTACTATACAGGACCGATTATTGAACCATTACAGAAATAAAGAGTCAGTAGGTAGACTGTGTTGGGTGACCGTTGTCCAATGCTTTTACCCCAACCTGCCCAGTCTTTCTGCAGGAGGGGAGGCTGCAAACTGACTCCTATGCGGACTCACCACTGACGCTGGTCATCAATGCATTGGCCCACTGCCACTTTTTCAGCAGATCAGTTTGTCATTTGTATTATAACTTCTTTGAATGACTTTGACTCTATGCTTATTTTCCAATTCCTTCGTAATCATACTTAATATATACATGAATAAATAAATACACACAGAGCAAATGTAATTTTTCAGGCATCTGTGTTGACAGTATTTGAAATCTGACAACAGGCATTATAGACGATTACAGATCATTACCCCGTTGACCTTGTTTGAAAGCGGCCACTGCTAAATAACACTGCCATAACCACAAAAATATCTATAGTCACCTGGATGAATGGTACGCTGTGGGCCAGGTCAGTATATGACAGTATCTCACCTCAGAGAATAAGCAGGCACCAGGCATAAAGAGCAAACATGCACCATGATTGGCAGACACCTCACTGATGGAGGGAAGAATGACTCACCACAACACAAACCTTCTCAAATAGAACATTTCATACTGGCACCTGTGTCTGGCTCCTTTAATTGTCATTTTAAGTATCACTGCATCATTGAAAAATAATGCTTTTTAACAGACACGACCGAGCCACATGTTTCCAGTAAAAGAAAAAATGAATTTTTTATAACAATAACATGAGATGAAATATTTTTACTGCTCTTTTTTTAAAATAACTCAAGGTTTAGCTTTTAAGGTCCATTTGACGTTAACAGTAGCAAAATGAACAGATTCATTACACTTTACATAACTTTGTAAGAAAATATTATGCTTCATTTTGGTTACTAAGAATTCTTAGTTTAATCTCTTAGATTATTGTCTCTGAATGTATTGGCTTTGAAGGTGCCTTTCATTAATTTGTATTGCTATGCATTGCATCAATGCAGGCAATTCTGGCAGACCTAGGTTTACAAGCAAATATCCCATAGCAGCTGCAATCCTGATCTTTGACCTTCTCTGTTCCAGGCGATCTCCCCTGCTCCACATGACCATGTTGATCATGGAAACGGCCTGCATCCACATGTATAGTTACTGAGCTTTTCATATAGCAATCTGACTGATGCCTCATTTCTCTTTCATTCATGCAAAGCTGACGGCCTGGTCACCCTCTTCCTGCTTTACGTGAGCCAGCAGCAATCAGAGGAGCACCAGTAACGCATTTTCCTCTCCGCTGCAAAAGACACAAGATCCATTCGCAGACATCTTGCTGAGCAGCTTGCAGCTCTCAAATACTCTATGTTTAGTTATGCAATTTTTGACATTTAAATGTCTCAATTAACATTTTGCAGAGGTGGAGATTTCAGGTCCAGAGAGTACAAATCCAGACCAAGATTTTGTTTCAACCAACCAGATAAAAGAGTATAAAGAGTGAAAGCCACAGAGAACTCAACTGCTTGGTTGAAACAAAATCTTGGTCTGGATTTGTATTCTCTGGACCTGAAATCTCTACCTCTGACATTTTGAGAATGTTAATTTTTAATAGGGCCGGTCACTGGACTGGGCTATTTACTGGGTATGCTAGGGCATTGGTTCTTGATCTTCTTTACACATAGTCACTGTTAAATGCATGCAGAATATAGACTGTAATATGTATCCTCTCACCATAGAAACTGGATGTATGAAATGAAAACACAAATGCTGACAAAAGAGAATTTACAGTAATTTAGAAAGATGCAGTATGCGTTTCTCCCGTCTGTGCATTTTTTTGAGCCATATTACATCACTATGCCCGAAATGGGAAGGAGGGAGGGGTAATTGTCCCTAATGAATACTGATACATATAAAGTTATTAAACCATTCATGTAGCATGGATTTGTAAATCAGAGGTCTTGTTAAGGTAACTTTCGGCTGTCTTTGTGAATGCAGTGAGTGGAGCAGTGAGTCTGATGAAGTTATATAAGTTACGAAAGGGTCTAGATAAAAAGACTGAGGACATCCACGGTGCGGAATTGGCCAGACAGCAACAAAGCAAAGTGTCGTTTTAACAACCTCCAGTTGGGCGTGTGCAGTAAATGTTCCAGAAAGCACTGAGTTTGGGCAGAAATTATTTCTAATAGAAATAAATAACATTGATTCAGACATATTTAACAAAACGATTACCTTTGCAGAAAACATGAAATTATTTTGGAGGACATTAACAGCATAGAATGTGTAGACTTTTTACATGTATTTAAATGTATATATGTTTTCATTTTAGTGTGTTTAATCCATCCATGTTCCATTGTGCTTATGTAGTGCAAGGTTAGAGAGAGCCTGGATCCCATCCCAGGCAGCATAGTGCACAAGGCAGGGGACACCCTGGGCGGGATGCCAGTCTATGACATGGCACACATGTACTCATGCACACAATATGGGCAATAGAGAGATGCCAGTTCGCTTAGCTGTGTGTTTTTTGGACTGCGGCGGGAAACCGAAGACGCCAGAGGAATCCCTTGCAAAAGCAAAGAGCTAAAAGGGTGATTCGAGGCGCAAACCCTGGAGGCTTGAGGCTACAGTGCTGCACACTGGGGAACTGTGCGGCTGAAATGCATTAATGTGTTGGGAAAAGCAGGAATGCACTTTGGAATCATTTGCGATTAAGGTTCTATAAACACTGTCGCATTAGAGTTCTGTGGATCAGTTAGAAACATTAAATCTCTTTGGAATGTCTTTAGACAATGGAGGGAGTGTGAGAGTGGGGGTGGTATAGAAATAATAATAATAATAAATAGTAATAATAAAAATAATAATGATAATTATTATCCATCCATCCATTTTCCAAACTGCTTATCCTACTGGGTCGCGGGGGGTCCGGAGCCTATCCCAGAAGCAATGGACACGAGGCAGGGAACAACCCAGGATGGGGGGCCAGCCCATCGCAGGGCACACTCACACACCATTCA
>JAODJX010000129.1:25164331-25180030 GCA_026776945.1 Isichthys henryi | reverse complement strand
GTGCCCATTGCTTCCGGGATAGGCTCCGGACCCCCCGCGACCCAGTAAGGATAAGCGGTTTGGAAAATAGATGGATGTTACATCCAAGATAGTTACCCTTTATCTACATCCACATGAAAATTGAACTTTTTCTCAGAATGTAGATGACTTAACGTTTTTACTGCATAATCTTCAGTCTCAAAGACGAGCTGCTCGCTGTTGTACATTTTAGACATGCGGGTACATTTGTGAAACGTGAAGGTAATTGAAATGTGTTACCAATTTATGCATCGGAAATGAGAGAAATTGGCATCAAAGAATAATCTGATCTGGGCAAATTTAATGAATGGCAAGGAAATTGTAAGTACCAGTGACATGACCTATTTGTTTTTATTTTGCAGTTTGCATGTGTGCTGCCTATTTTTGGGGACAAATTTCTTTTTCCCCTAAACTGAAACATAAACTTAGGATGCTGCTGCGTCTAGGACTAGTTGAAGACACAGCTAGACCTTCAGCTACGGTACACCTCTTTTTCGCTGTTGCCACCTTAATATGTACACCCAGGGCCATGTGTTGATGTTGTACTTTACCCTGTGTAGGTATCGAGTTACAGACTAACCCGTGTCTGTGGTTGTTTACCCAAAGATGTGCTTGTACTTCAGGGCGGGGCACCAAGTCTGTGACACTGAGCTGAATCCGGTGCTAGAGACGAGGAAAGTGTTTTGGTGCTTTAGGAAGAATTTTACTGGCATTCCTCTCCCCCATCACCCACAGTCACCTACCCATCTTTGGGGGCTGGGATCTAAGTGTTTGTGCATGTTTTGGAACAGTCACTTGGGTATACCCCCATTCCCAACGGAGAGCCAATCAGCCAATCATGACACCGGGGTTGGGAGGCAGAGCGCGGTGGTGTCCAATCAGAAAGCCCCAGCTCTCACCGCTGAATCTGCAACGGCAGAGCGGCAGGACAGTTTGAAAGACTTTCTTGTCTGGACTCGCTGTCTTGTCTCTATGGATTCCTGCTCAACTGTTCAACAGAGTGGAGGAGATCATCAGCTGGATGTTTGTCAAGAGAGATGCACAGCTGCCTTGATGCACACCGTACTGACACACAGTGCATTCTCGGAGAACTATTCAGAATGGGTGTGTGTGTTTGTGTATATGTGCATAACTAATTACTATGTGTAAGGTACATACACACACCTCGCATAAACACACATAAACTCACACTCATGCATGCACACAACTCTTGGTTACGTACTTAATGATACACACAAGGTTTTACTGAAGTATTCCAGAGAATATATTTGCTGCAATGCCTTAAGTGGACGAACTTTGAAATATATTTTTTTCTCCATGTGCAGATTATCAGGTAGCACAGCTCCACGATATATAACCATAAGCTAGCATTCGAGTAAAAGTAAAAACAGTAGTAAGTATTTTACCAATGATTAATGCTAGGTTGCTCATAATCTACGCACAAAGTGAAAGATAAACTGCTACGGTGATTTGATTTTGTTTTTCTTTGCATTCACCAGAGAAGGAGCCTTTTATACCATTAAATTATTTATGAGAATGTTTTAAGTTATGATTATAAGTATGAATTTGCTCAAGTGGGGCGAAGTCTATGAATGTTTCTGTGTGTTACTCTGCAGTTATTAATCGTATATTACAGTTCATTGGGAAACCAAGTGCATTCTGGGGCAGTCGCACGTTAACGTGCGCGCGCACACTGGGTCACAAGTGGACGTAATTGTGCGTGTAAAAGCACACGGCCATGTGGGCATACGTGCGCAGTCACTTGTATAAATGTACAGAGTCAAATGTCCCGTACCTTGCGTCCTGATGGACTCACACGTATGCGTTGTCGCACGATTGCACATAGGCACGTGCACCAATGCACATACATGTGCGGTTGCTCGCTTATGCACACAAGGATTGTGATTAGCTCCACTAAGTAAGGATCCATCTGTGTGGGTGTGTGTCTGCGTGTCTGTGTGCGTGGCGCGTTTCCATAAGAATCTGCAGAACACACTGAAGGACAGCCCCCACTCTTCACTTTGCTGTCATGCCCGCCTAACTTTTATTAACTGAAAGCTCTAAAAAAAGATGTGAAAAAAGATTAAACAGTGATACAAAGTAACACTATATGCTGTATATGTTTCAAGTGTGTATATGAGATTATATGATGCACTTTATAAAGACAGCAAGAGGATCCATTAAAAGACAATCTTTGGAGAAGAAACGGACTATAGCTGAAATGCATATAACCCTTGCAAATGCTCATAACTGGCATAAGAGTAATATCAGTAATTATAATAATAATAATCACAAAACTGCTGTCTGGTTTCTCTGTGCCTTCTTATTCCATCCCATGTCTGCCTGCTGAGTTGAAGGAAACTCTGTGACTCTGAAACTGAACTCGTCTTTTGGAAGCCAGATGTTTTGTTCATTGTGACTCTTTATCGTTGCACGTTACTCTCATTGTACTATTCCAGTATGTCACAGTGTCGGAATATTGTTTATTTAGATGATGCCTATGACAAAATGACTTGATGTGATGTGTGTCTTAATGTCCCACCCCCAAAGGGTATCTGTCTGTACTGCTGTAAGGCATTCTAAGATGGGGAGGGGGGGATTGCAGGCTGTAAAGGAGAGAACTGCATGTTTCTTGTAGATGTTTATATTGTGGGGTGGGATGGGGATGGGGGTCCATTTTATATGCATGTGTTATCGATGTCTGTGTGTATTGAGGCTCTTAAAGCAACTTGCCGTTTATGGAGGGAACACTGTGTTCTTATTATAGACCCCAGGCTGGATGAGGGGTGGGACTGCTGAGCCTGCAGAGACCTTGTTCCCACGATCCCTGTTCTTCTGGGGCAATCCTGACCCCCAGCCCACCATCTCCCTCTCACCCAGCAGCCGTTCCCAGATCTATACATCAGTCTGTATTACCGCGTGTACCTGAGCTTGCTGTATGATATGGTGGTGTTTTCTACTGTTACAGGGAGCCGTCCCAGCCACCAATGAAAATCGATTCAGACGATCCGTCTATTAGATTAATCGAGCGTTAGCTGAGGCATACAGGTGTGTGTGTGTGTGCTGTGTGTCTTGGCTTTTCCTTCTGTTGGTATCCAGCGTTTGGGCCGGTAGGGGTTAATGGAATCGATCCCCACCTCTCTGCGGCGTGTGTCGCGGTCTGGATTTGCCGTGAGGGACGCGGGAGGCCGCTCCCGTGATTAGCGTCCACACCGCGTTCCATTCCGCTGCTGGCCGGTTTTCTCGTCACGCCTCCTCGTACGCAGAGATGAGTGTCGCCTTTCGCTTAGTCAGAATGCGGCGGATTCTGTTAAATGGGTCAAGCAAATAACCCGACAGTGACAACGGGCAGGAGACAGACCAGTGAGAGGCGCTTGTGCTTAGAGCTGATGCTCTGTTTGGAGATGGTTCCTTCATGCAGGGGGGGTGGGGAAGGTGTGGAATCAAGGTGAACCTAATGGACTGAGTTCAGCTTCACACTGCAGTGCCCCTTATAGTTACCCTTCAGAGTCGATTAAGATGTGACTGTCGCAGGACTGCGGATGCTGCAGTGTACTGAAGGAGTTCTCATTCTGCATCGCGTGGACGGAGCAGTTGGGTTTGTAAGACTAGTGAAGCAGGGTGAGAACATCCAGCAGTTCAGTGGGGTGAGTGGCGGTGAAGAGCAGAAGTGCCGCTCGTGCCCTCCTGACGAACCCCAGTGGGGCAACCCTGGCACTAGGCACTAGCCGGGTATTAGGGAGGAGGGAGAACAGGGATGCAGGACAGGGCTCCTGGCCCGCTGTGGTGTGTGCAGGCAGGGATATATGTAATCGCATGCGATGATCCATTATAGCTTTCACCCTAATTAGAACAGTGGACTGCAGGGGCCCTGCCTTGCTCAGCGGGTCGGCCCAGAGCCCCTACGGGACTGCCCCCCTCTACACTGCTTACTTACTGCTTGTGTCCTGCTCCTCGGCCACAGAGCGCTGCAGCAAACTCTGCGCTCCGTTTCCATTCCATGCATATTAATGCTTATGGACCATTAAGCAGGGAAAAGGCAGTGTGCTACGCTTTGACCTTTGACACATAAGCCGGCCACACATACACCAGGCGTGAAACTAGATGTGCAGGCTTTTGCGCGTTCTTGGCGTGTGAGGAAGCGTCTGCGTGATACAGGGGCACAGCCCCCCCCCCCACCACCACTACCAGCATCATGGCTGAGCAGAGCTTCAGGACACTGTGGTGCCAACGCGGAATGACACGGCTTCCTCCTCTCCACTCCGGGCTGCGTCGTGCGAAACTGAAGAACTGGTGCTAGAAGACTGAGGTTTTTACCGAATCGTAACAGACGGCCTTGCATCTTATTATGTCTGCAACCCAAAATATTGAACTCACATTTGGGTCTGGTGTTAAACCATAGCCCGGCACCCCATCCAGGATGTCCCCTGCCTCATCCTCCATGCTGCCTGGCCTGTTCTCCAGGCCACCCACAAGGAGTGGGTTTGGAACATGCATCCGAATTCCTGGTCACAGCAGAGCGTGTTTTCATGTCGCTGCTGATTAAGACTTCGCCTCAGATAGCTGATACAGTGATGAAACTCCACCCACCCAACAAGGTCATCAGGCTGCTTAAACGCCACTTTTATAAATTCGATTGTCTTCTTACCTCCTGTCGCTGCCCTTGTCTTGGGAGGAAGCTACATCTTAGTGCTCGTATGATGGCCAGTGTTCCGTTTGGCCGAAGACCTTATATACTCACCTCGATTTCACAACTAGAAATGAATGTTAGTAACACCCCCGACTGAGATATGCAAATCACAGCAAAGCACAACAGCCATTAATGATGAGTGCTGATGCCAGTTTTTCAATCAAGCATTTACTACATATTTGGGTAACACTTTACTTGACGGGCACAAATAATATAGTATTATGCTATTAGTTACACATCAATTGACCACAAACTAAGCCTTAGCTACATTCCGATCTCCTGGTAATTAATCATTAATGAATCGTGATACATGTTTTATCTCAAGCAGTTACTATATTTGTTACTATATCTGTTAATTCTATAAACCTTCGTGAACCACTGAAGGA
The DNA here is from genome assembly GCA_026776945.1 of Isichthys henryi. Classification (NCBI taxonomy): domain Eukaryota; kingdom Metazoa; phylum Chordata; class Actinopteri; order Osteoglossiformes; family Mormyridae; genus Isichthys; species Isichthys henryi. The sequence goes on along the minus strand of JAODJX010000129.1, from coordinate 25,174,936 downwards.
ACTAATGAAGTAACAAGTAATGAATAACACAAGTTAATACTGATCTCATATTTGTTCATCATTAATGAATCATGATGCATCTTTCATCCCAAACGGTTACTATATTTGTTACTATATCTGTTAATTCTGTGAACTTTTGTGAACTACTGAAGGAACAAGTAATGAATAACACAAGTGAAATACTGGTCTCATGTTTGTTCATCATTAATGACTCATGATGCATCTTTTATCTCAAGTAGATATATTTGTTCACGATTTTGTTCTTGATCTGTACTTCAGTAGTAACTTAGTTATTACAAAGTATTTGCGCCCCCGTCAAATAAAGCATTACCTAGTTTTGCTTACTGGACTGTAACAGAACATAGAGTTTTGTGCACAAAGGCCATTCTATCTTAAAAAATACCTCAAAATCCATTTACTATAGACTCTTTCCTACCTGCTTATTTATAATCTGTGTGACATATAATCTATGTCTTCGATCTGAACCTGACAGTATGGACATTCATACCTGCTTATAACAAAAAGCAGCTTTTACGGCGCCTTTCTCCCCTTCAGATTCCGCTATTTTATCTCTGTTGATTTCCAGCAAGTCCCCATTGGATCACAATTTACTGCAGTGCTTGCTTTTCCTCAAGGTCACTATCACGGGCCAGTATTACCATCCGCCTCCCATTATGAAATCTCAATCTATGTTGCTCCTTTTTCAGACTTCTCAGTGCTTATGCTACACTGTAACAATGGTAGTGTTTGGCTGTGCTCCTCTTTCGAAGCACAGTTTGCTCCTCAATGAAAATGGGTTCCTGTACCCTGATTCTATATTCCACATCATCCTGTTTTTGTGATTCCTGTCAGGGAGAAGGAGGATTTCAGGGTATGAGACAGCAGTATCTCTGCTTAGGCATGAAAGGCACGGCTGAACACATTAAATATGTCATCTGTGAAAAACTATTATGGATTCATGAAATGCCATTTGTTAAACTCTTAATTTCTGGTCCTGATTCTCACTCCAGGTTCTGTTTAGAAAGACAGATAGCCAGTGTTATACTGAGTGTAGGCATTTCTTTAGTGGTAAAAGAAAGGAATGGAAAAAAACTATCAGGTTAACAGAAAGACAGCACAACAGTGTAGTTTTCTTGAGCTGGTCTGAAGGAGATTTGTCATAGTCATCGTGTGACGGTGCGATATCTGCAGCGTGCTCGTGATTCGTGTGAATATTCAGCAAGATTCAATCACTGCTAACAACATTTTTTTGTTAGAATAAAGAAAGTGTCTGGATTCAAAAATGTATATATATATATTTTTTGTCGTTACAACAATGGAGGGGTTGTCTGCGGATTTAATGTCTCAGATTCAGTTTATAGACAGAGATTGATCTTACAGCACAACCTGATACTCTTCTAAGAAGCTACCAAATCATTTTTGAAGAAGTTGATGAGGCAGGGAAATATGAGAAAAACAAATAAATGAATATCTGCATTGTAATAGTTTTGGAGCACTGAAAAGATTGTGCCAAAATTACAAACAACGATATATTTTAATAATAATTTAAAAACAGTCTAGAAATGTCTGTTTTAACTACAATCAGAAGATGATGCTTCTGTGCTGTAAAAACCACAATGACCCCACAATGACAAAAACAAAATTAATCTTTATTTATTGATTTCTGCAGTATTGATTTCCTCAAGTTTATTGTGTGTACTTTATTAAACACACACACACATATATATATATATATATGTATATACAGCTTTTAAATAATGAATATATAAATATTTTCCTTATTTAAGCAGCATTTTTCCTACAATTAAGTTCTACAGATGGCTGTCTCCAGATGGCTAATTTATATTTTATGCTGTCATATGTAACTTAACATGTCTCATTCAGTGCCAAGAGGCCTTGGTTCAGTCCAGGACATATTATCCAGTATGTGAAAACACCTTTATAGATTGCAGCAGTGAAGGGAAAGTGAGCAGACAGTGCTGACAAAGCCTTCTCAGCTAGACGCTCCCTCATAGAGATGCTAAGGTAGCAGGAAGTGGATGACTTTGGGTTTGCCTGTTCTGGAGAGCACAAAGTCAGCCATGACCATGGAAAGAGGTCATTTGTGCTCTATCTAAAGCCCTGTTTACCGGTTACCAGGCTGGCTATGTTGTCATGGCAATCATTTCCTTTGCCTTACGCAAACTGTCAGTGTTTATAATTGCAAAAACCCAAGAAATCCCATGACTTTCAACAGGTTAAAGTTTTGTCTTTCTATCACTCGATACAGAACAATGTATTAAATCAACACTGCTGCTTTTACGCTGGGCTCCCTAAGATGTCTGTCCTGGGGCCTGTACTACGAAGCGGGGTTACTGGCTTATCGGGGTAACTTGTCGGATTTAAGGTAGTCTGGGCAAAATGAAACTTAAATGAACGAGTATAAAGTCCACTGTGGTACCTTAAATGCGATAAATTACCCCGATAAGCCAGTAACCCCGCTTCGTAGTACAGGCCACTGGTAACTGCAAGCAGGCCCAATAACCTGCTGCAGAGCTCAGAATGTTGGCGTACAAATCCAGACCCAGTGTAACCCACTGCCACTGTACATGTCACATCTGAATACCTGCTCCATTCTACCTTTCCTCTTCTCCCTTGCAGCCAGAATGGAGGCGATTCTAAGTACTTACCAATTATGCTTTTCTGTGAACCTCTTCCCTAACAGATCCATATCCATTTACTCCGTGGGAGCTGCCTAGGACAAAAAGAGGGCGTCTACCAATAATTAGCTCTGATCTTCAGCAGGCTGTTACCCTGATGAATGTTTCCTTTATCAATCTGCCAAACTCACTGAAGAGCATCAGGAAAGCAAGCTATGATGCTCTGAGATATGAAATATTAATGATCTTACATGGCGTTTGATTTTTTTTTCTATTGGCAGGTATGTAATGGATAGCGTAGCATGATAATGACAGATCTGCAACAAGCAGATGTTCATGCAAGAAATTAATGTCTGTTAAACTGAAACAGAATGTTAGTAGCCTAAATTATTCTGCACATGTGAATATTTCATACCTGCTTAAGCAGAAGCCTCAAGCCCCTCCCACACCCCATTCCTACTCCATTTCCACGCTATTAGACTGAATAGTGTGACAGGCTGTATTTACACTGTTCAGTCTGTACATATGCAGTGACACTTTCAGTGCCATTGCCTTTGATTAGCTTTGTGGCTGCACAGTCAACCATAAAGCGGTGGGCAGAATTTCTAATGATAGAACCATTAGCATGTGTGAACCATTAGCATGGGCCACCGATGGCATGGACTAAACGTTAGCATGTGCAAACCATTAGCATCGGTGAAACATTATCATGATCAAACCTTTAGCATGGGAAAACCATTAGCATGGGGGAACTGTTAGCATGGGAAAACCATTAATATGGAGGACTTGTTAGCTTGGGCAAACGATTAACATGAGCAAACCATCACTATAATTAAACCTTTAGCATGGGCAAACTTAGCATGCACAATTTGTTATTATGAGTGAATCATTAAAATGGGCAAACCGTTAGCATGGGCGAGTCATTAGCATGGGGAAACCATCATGACGCATGCTAACTCCTTGGATGCCGAGAAGCAATAGGGAAGGTGGTGGTGAAGTTTCATCCTCACATGATTACTTTATTCCCTTTGACAAACATGTACTATATGTGTCATTCTGTTGTTTGCTGTCTTTCTTTGCAAGCTGGGCCCAGCAATCTGGAGAGGAGAGAGTTAAGTCTGCAGCAGCTTCCGCTCATGCATTATTCATAAACGATCAGAGGGAGCGAATCACAGCGCAGAAAATCAGGCAGCACTGGCAAATATTTCAAAATGTCCTGAACCAACAACGGGCATATATTACTGCTACACCGAAATGGCTTACCTATTTTGTATGCTAATTATGGACTGGGACTGTGAGGTGGGGGGGGTGGGGGGTGACCACATAGGGATTACATTGAAAATTTTATAATTCATGGGCAAAAGGAGCAATAAAATGGCTATAATACTGGCGCGTTGGTCAAATTGAGTTTAAATCTTCGCGCCATCGACCTCTTTCTCTTTAAACACTGTTTAAAATATCACCGGCTCCTTTTGGCCATTGTCAGCCACTGTATGATTGGAAACTTCCCACGAGCATAAAGATGGGTGGATCGTTAAAAACACATGTGAAAATGTCCTCTGCATGTCAGTGTCTCCTGGAGACCTCCTCCTTATGGTCTTAGTCCCTCTAAGGTAGGACACTCTCTGCAGCGTGTGCAGGCCCAGCTTATGCTCCCCAGCACTGGAGAATCCTCTCTGTTCGCAAACTCACAGCGGGCGTCTATATTACTGGCCAAGTGCACTAATGCTCATTCATTCTAAATCATAGCAAACTCTCAGGGTCATCAATGGCAGAAATATTTAGCTTTTAATACCATTAACATTTCACTTACCAGTTATTCCCTTCAGCTGACAATCTTTTAAAAAGTTGAATGATGATGCTTATTTTTTTTTTCTTTTTATTTAAATGCAGTGTCACGCAAGCTATCATTATACTCCACACCCTTATGGCTGCTTTAGGCTATAAGTCACAATTTTTGTGCCTTTAGATTACATTACATTACATTACATTAGATTGATCCCAAACCGGGGAAATTTACCTGTTCCAACAGCCAATAAATAAAAAGCAATAGAAAAGAAACACCAAAAAATGCTGTAACAAATACAATATATTATAAAATTAGTGCACACAATTACACAAATTGCACAGACCCTAAATACACATACATACAGATTTCAAGATATTCACGATTTCACGATATAGTTGTATGTCTTTGTAGCGGATATTGCGCGATATACAGAATACTAACGTAATTTATTAACTTTAGGTGACTGAGGTGTCACATTATAAAGTCTGATGGCAGATGGAAAGAAAGACCTGCAGAATCGTTCCTTCTTGCATGTTGGAAGCAGTAGTCTGTTGCTGAAGGAGCTTCATAATGTCCTCACTATGTCATGCAGGGCTGAGAGGAACTGACCATAATGGTTATAAATTTGGCCAGCATCCTTCTCTATGCCACCTGCTCAGTGGAGTCCAAAGAGCTGCCCAGGACAGATCCAGAGCTCCTCACCAGTTTGTTCAGTCTCTTCCTGTCCCTTCCTGAGCTCCCGCACCCCCAGCAGACCACCGCGAAGAATACAGCAGATGTTACCATAGTGTCGTAAAGGGTCCTTAGTAGTGTCCTGCAGACACCAAAGGACCTCAGCCTTCTCAGCAGGTGGAAACGACTTTGCCCCTTCTTGTCACTTAGACCCAAAACAACACAATCTGCACAAGCCCTGCACTTTTCTGCCATATTGCCAATTTTCTTCAAAGCTTCCAGCCATTGGTCCAAATGTCCTGCTAACACACTAACACTCTCTAGGCACACTAACATACACACCTTTCATAACTTTGGCCAGTTAATGGTACTATGTATAGTAGTTACATAAGTGTAAATGTCTATGAATCTAAATTGTTATGAGATCTGCAATGGACTGGCGTCCCATCCACGGTGTACCCCGCCTTGTGCCCCTTGACGCTGTTACTGGATAAACATTTATGAAAATGGGTGGTTTGTCTGATCAGCTGAAACTTTGACATTTTGTAGTTCTTTTGAAATTTGCAGCATAAAGTATAGACACATTTCTTCATGAGGAAAAAGTCATGGCCTACGTTCACGTATTGTTTTACTACAATCGGTATGTAAATCATTACTTTAGATTGCCCTTTTTGATTTGTAAACCTAGTTGAGCTGACAGAACATATAGCCAAGTCAATAAAGTGTAACAGGCATTTTAGAAACATTGTAAATCTGGAACACATTATCCATTTGGTACAACATACATTGTATATAATAACTTTGTTATATTTAATAGTGTGTCTCTTTTTTGTTCTTATTGCTGATGTGTATGATTTTCTTCCACATAATACTTGAGTGTAGTGCTGTCCCAAACGATTATTTTTTAAACGATTAATCTAGCGATTTTTTTTTTATTATTCTTTCGATTGTTCAACTAATCTAGCAACTAATTTTTCATTGATCTGATGATAAATTTATTGATAAGCAATTATTTTCAAGTTAGTCATTTAATACAATTCACCCCTCCCCCCACACACAAATCTGAAATTATCATTAGCATTTCAATTTATTAAACATTTCTTAAACATTAAAGCATTATTTACAAAAATACAAATCTTAAGAGATTCAATAGCATTTCTATTCTGACGATAATAATCACTGTAATAGTTTTTACTTAATTATTTTTGTACACCAATTTGACTTTAATGTTGAAATAGATGCTAAAACATGGAATGATTTCATAACTAGAGAAACATGTTTTTAACAAACACTAGCAAAGTTAGCTTTTCGTTAAGCTTACTTCAGTGAGTAAGGAACGATTTAGGCTACAGTGTGTAAGAGTAGTCGTAAACGATAATTTGTCTTACTCTTACATGACAGAATAAATAAACAGAAAATATAAAACGGCTGAAACAGCATCATTAACGTCAGCTACAGTAGAGGTGCAGAAAAGGTGTCATGACTGAAGTATTCCCAAACTTTGGAAGATCGTGTGCAAGCCTTTCTTGCTGCAACACCCTAATTGATTACTAATTAGAGGATTATGCCTTATAAAACAGTGTGCCACTACTGGCACCTGCGATAATAGACAAAACTATATCGGAATTCGGTCTATAATTGATATAGTTTTAGCTAGCCAGTTTATTAGCAGAATAACTTTGTATTGTAAATGAAAACCATGCCGCAGGTCCAATAAATGAAATATCGTAGCTCTCAAGCGGTGAAGAGATCATCAGGTGGACAGTAAAGGTCAGTTATTAGCGTTAACGTGCTCCCGAGGGGATAAAGTACTTTCCCTTACAATACCTTTAGCTTATCACTTAGTGCATTGCAGTTACAAAACACTAACACTAAAATTCCACGTTGACGCATTTTTATAATCGACATCGTTGATTACGTTGAGTAATAACCACGGCCTACTTGAGTGTACTTTTTACTCAAAATAAATAACACCAGTGCATTAAATGAATGTTTTCTGTTCCTATTTTGGCTACTGAGACATTTACATCATCAAGTGTCACATTCGAGCAGCAGAGATCTCGAGCACTAGAGCATTTCCCTCTATCTCTGCTCCACCGAATATGCCTCTTCACCCAGCATTGATCAATGCGACCTCTGGTGCATCCTTAATGTACTTTCCATATCCAATCAGTCCCTCCCACTTTCCAGTCTGCCCTGGGATATAAAGTAACCATCCCCACGCCTCCCTTTTACTGCTACCAGAGGCCTCTTTTGTAAATGGTGGAGGCGGGGTGGAATTGCTGCCAAGTCATGGGAAATGTGAGAGAGTGCCACCTTCTGGCAGGGGTTGGTCTTGCAGTATGCATTAGGGTGCAGGTGTTTAAGATCAACATGGATCGGATGAAAGAATGCCCATAAATAGCAGAATGCTAAATATGGCAGTAATTTACCTAACAATAACAGCACATCTAATGTGTAATCAAGCATTTGCATCAACTTTGAAAAAATCTCAAGCTCAAAATGGAAATCTGAATTTTATATTTTAATACAAAAATGTTAACTAATAGCAACATTAAGCTAAAAGCTTAATTTTTAATGCTCATGTAACATTTTCCTTTCACAATTGTGCAATGTGTGCTCAGAAGTCGGTATTATTCTCCAAAACAGCTGGTCCCTGTCTTTCAATGCCTGCTTCATTTTAACCTTGGCTACAGCAACAGATTGTGTATCTTCATTATTTATTTCGCTTTCATACTGTGGTCATCACCCGTGGAAGCTCACGGAAAATGACTCTCTGACACCCTCTGCCTGTCTGCCAGCCGGGGGCCCAGTGCATGCTGGGAAATCCACATCAGTTGTGATCTGGTGAGTTCAGGCTCATAATCGTTACCAAATGATCGTCTCACATGTTAGTACCTTTAAAAGGTTTTCATGCTACAGTACCTTCACAAATGTCCAGAAGCCTGGCCAAAACTTCTGTCAGGACCTGGTGTGTCAAGGGTATGAAACAGGCAGAAGAAAAAATAAAACTGTGGTAAACAAGCGCACGTGTAATCTAGGGTTCATGTAAGTGTGATGGGTGAGCATGGGTAAAATGGAAGTCTTTTTAACATTCAGAGGGATAAGTCAATTTGTAATTCCAAGGAAACCCGCTAGTCTTTAAAGATGTCCGTCTGCTTGTATGCTACCTTTATACAGTATAATGACTTTTAAGTCCCTCTTGTGAGAAGATAGAGACGTCGAGCAGATGGACCTTGTTGCAGGCGTCTCATTCGTGGACATGCGCCCATGCCCCTTTGCCTGCGTGGGTGGCAGTGCTGGCTCAGGACTCGTCTGCTGCACCGATGCATGCTTGCGTATCACCTCCCGCTGTGCTTTCATTCCCCACGGGCTTCCAGCATAATACCTGCAGAGTGACTCTTCTGAGAAATTTTCTAGTGATACAGTAATACTTCCTGATTTGACAATGCGAAAATGTACTATTGGCGTTTCATTATATGAGTTATTTGCTTTGAGGTGCTTATACTCCAGAGAAATGACCAAGGTTTTTAGGTGCCCCTGGGATTTAAACCTGCATATTCTGTATGCATCACCAGATCCTCAGCACTTATGACAACATTATATGCGCTTTGGGTGCTTCTATGGTAAGCAGTAGTTCGCAGCTCGCTGATTTAGCATGTGAACAGGCATTCTGAACTTTGTTAGTTCCTCACATCACCAGCAGGGGGCCATGAGCTGCTGTCAGAAGGGGAGGGGGCTCTCTGCATTCCTGCCAGAAGCAGCTGCTCCCCTTTCATCTGTCTGCTTTTTACTGCCTGGCATTTCCCGTTCTTCAGGAGTGGTTCATCACTGCCACTTTAAGGACAACGATTATAGCATGATTTTTACTCACTCACTCACTCACTCACTCACTCACGCACTCACTCATCAACATCACTTAAACGTGTTTAAATGCATGTCCATTAATGACTGGGTCCACGAGGTTGGGTATGTGCATGTCCACACGTTTGTGTTACATGCACTGAGCCAAAAATGTCTCTGGCATTTTGGATGCGAGCTGGACAATATTATCTTTCCTTCAACTGGGCTCTGTCCACACTAGGGCATCACCCCTGACCCCCACAGCTTGCAGCATCATTTTCTGAATCAATGCTCTACCCTTTACTGTAAAAGACTGAGACGCCCAGGTAGTGCAGGACCGGCTTAAAAGCAGAGGCTCTCGTCTCGTGCTGTGCTTTAAAACACTGGCCAGCAGATCGCTGGCTGGCTCTTGCAGGGCGGAGTTGCATTCGCCCCAAAGACGGGTCGCTCCCGTCTTCAGACAGCCTCCAGCTGTCCCTGCCGTGTATCAGGGAGCCTCAGTCTTCAGCCGGAGACATGCTGCTTTCTCACCTTACGTGGCCCCACGCCTGTATTTTCATTCTGTCGGTCTCAGAGATGCCACCATCTATTCTTTGCTGCTCCATATGAACAAACGGCACAACAAATAAATCCCCCAATTAAAAGGAAAAACAATACTGTAATATTTCCCTACATTTTGTTGTCCTGCCTTTACCATTAATTGTTGCTTCTATGGGAGACTTTCAGCTTATTTCAGGAAAAGAGAGTGATGATCCTCCTTCAGTGTATCATGCATCTCCACTACTGATAAAATCCACCCTTCCCTTGTCCTTTTCCATGCAATAATCAAATATGTTCCTTTGTGAAACAAATATTTTATGATCACACTGATCTGCTGCATTCGGGGAAGTGCCCCGTGGTTTTTTGGCATAGTAGATGCAGACCAGCTCTACATCACCACCTTTAGGAATTTCCTGGTATAAGTCCGACGGTCACGGCCAATGAAAAGCCTGCTGTCTCAGTAGGGCTGTCGCAGTGGCTCAGTAAGCAGCGTTGCCGTCTCACAGCTTCTGGGTTGCAGAATCACATCTTCATGCCCTGTCTGCTCTGTGTTTACATGGCTTTCCTTCCACAGCCCGAATGCCCGCTGCTCAGATGCATCGGCGAGTTGACAGCTGGCATCGATATATGACCATTAGCCGAAGTATTCCATTTTAAGTCCGGCAATTTGAAGAACTGGTTCATAGTTCACAGGATCCTGTCTGAATAAGCCTAATGAATTCACCCTAGCTGAAAACAACTGACTTATTACATTTTTAATGGTGAGCCTAGACGCTCTCAGAGCACAGGGCACCCAGGACTGGATGCCATTGCAGTCGCAGTCACTGAGGGTAATTTATAGATGCCGATTGAGCTAAACGCAGGAAACTGGGCCACCTGCAGCAGAGCTATACAAACACGTGGAGAACCTGCGACCTGCACTCCCCAGGGATAAGGTTAGAACCTGCACCTGTGAGCCTGCAATGCTCCCCACTGGTATGACGTGTTTATCACTGTTTCATTTGTACCAGATTTACAAGTAATAAATTTACTATATAAATATAAAACGGGGGCGGCATGGTGGTGCAGTGGTTAGCACTGTCGCCTCACACCTCTGGGACCTGGGTTCGAATCCCCGCCTGG
>JAODJX010000129.1:25142030-25159723 GCA_026776945.1 Isichthys henryi | reverse complement strand
GAGTAGCATGGCGATTGTTGGAGAATAGCATGGAGATTATGGGAGAGTAGCATGGCGATTGTGGAAGAACAGCATGGAGATTATGGGAGAGTAGCATGGCGATTGTTGGAGAATAGCATGGAGATTATGGGAGAGTAGCATGGCGATTGTTAGAGAATAGCATGAAGATTATGGGAGAGTAGCATGGCGATTGTTGGAGAATAGCATGGAGATTATGGGAGAGTAGCATGGCGATTGTGGAAGAACAGCATGGCAATTGTGGACAAATAGCATGGTGATTGTGGGAGAATTGCATGGTGATTTGTATTAGGAAATTCTGCATCAGAATGCCAGGGCATCTGTCTGTGATGTGAAACCCAAACGGAACCGGGTCATGCAGCATGACAATGATCCACAATACAGGAGTAAATCAACAGGAAAGTGTCTCAAACAGAAGGACTAAAGCATTTCGAAATGGCCAAGTTGGAGTCCTGACCTCCATCCCATTCAAATTCTGAGGCGTGATCTGAAGCAGGCTGTTCAAGCAAGACATTCCGAAAAAATACAGGAACTGAAACAGTTTTATACGGAGGAATGACCAGAATACCTCATGACTACAGTGCAGGGCCAATTAGCAGCTACTGACAGTGATTAGTTGAAGTTACTGCCAATAAAGAAGGTTCCACTAGTTACTAAATATAACATACTTTTCCCATCAATAATCTTGATTTACAAAAATCAGTTGTTCATTGCAAGTATGGCAATGTAAAATGTCGTATGTGCTTGTTAAAAAAGAATTCTGTTTTATTATGATTTAGATGAAGGTCAGATCACATTTTACAATCCATTCATGCATAAATTCCAAGGGGGGGGGGGGGGTTTGTTGGAGCATAAGGTGAAGGCTAACACCCTCCCCACCAGTTTGTGTTCTGTAGTATTATGGCCCCCTCCGTGTCAGGGCAGATGGGCACAGGATGGATTGGAGAAAACTAGAGAGATTCCATGAATGTGTGTGTGTGTGCGTGGGTGGCTATGTGGAGGCATTACAGTTCATTGGGGGAGGGGGGAGATTGGGGTGTCGCTTTTTTGTGCTTCCCCATGGTACCACAGAGTAACCACGGTAGCCATTTTACATTCATATAAATACCCCAAGGAAATCTATACGAAGAGGCACAACGTTGTTGCAGGACAAACTATCCTTGTGCTTTATGATATTTAAGTAACCCCAAGTTCTCAAACAGAATTTGTGTGATAGATCTGCTGCGTCTCTTCGACCTGGATCTTAGTTTATGTCCCAGAACTCGCAAGTACACAAAACACCCATCCGTCTTCCAACCTCTTACTCTGAGTACACAGACTCCTTCAAAGACAAATGATACAGAGACTCATTTGTACATTTCAGGGCTGCTTTCATTTTTTCACATCAAAATGCTACACAGCAAGCAGACAAGTATCTGCCACCTTCTTTTTCTAATGCTGGCACTGGGTCTCAGCCCAGCTTTGGATCAGAATTCGAGGGCACGGGCTAGAGAGCCACGCTAGGAGAGTGAGTGACCGACACCCTCTTCAGGAGATAATCTGTTTCTGCTCACCTTTTTCGCCACCTTTTCACTGGCTGAAGCAGGCATGAAAGGCCCTGATTCTTACAATTTACCTGATTGGTCAGGGTACATTTGGTTCTATAGCTTTGGAACCATTTAATATTTAATAATTTAATGCAACAAATGGAAGCCTTTGGTTTTTATATCCCACAATCAACTTCTCAGAATGATGAATGTTTATCTGCAGAAGTGTTATTTGCTGCTGATGTATTTATTGCATTTATTGTTAAAGTTACATAAGTAAGATTATGCTGTGAACATATGATGATAAAACTTTATAAAAGCTGGCAGTGGTCATTCTATGTAGTTTTCTGTTAGAAGCTGACAAAGCTTTGGAACGTGGATGTGTGACAATTATTCCTGTAACAACAATTCAGCCCAGGTTCAAGGCTGGCAGTCCCATTGAAGGTCACAATTCTTTTCTCGTCTTTCCAGCAGGGGTGTGAGATAGTTTGCAAGGCTACATATATTGGTGGGGGAACCTGTCATTTTTTTTTCTGGATGCCACTGTATTTTCGTTCTGATCTAGTCTGAGGGATGGATGAATTGATCTTGCTGTCTGTGTGACGGTTAATTCTGTGGATTGAACATTTATGTGATTAAATGTGAGCGGAGGCCCTGCCTTTGTACCTTTACATACATCAAAGAAATTACAGTAATGAATCAAACCATCCAGCTGTGCAAAACATCAGTCTGCAATTTGTACTGGAGATTCCAGATACAATTGAAAGATTCACTATGCAAACTAAATCAAAGTGTTGAAATTTTCCTGATCACGATTCCCACAGCATGAGTGATGTGCGATGCAATGGATCGTGACTGAGCATGTAACCAATATCTGAAAATGAGATGGCGTATAGGAAGCTGTGTTTAAGCACATGTGGTGCCTGGCTGGTCCGCTACAGCCAGCGCTGCCTGTCAGCATAGTCCATGGCAATCTGACCCAGCATGGCTATCAAAGCAGAATTTTATGGTATGTCCTTCAGGATTATTGATGGTCGGGCAGTTCTTCATTCGACCAACAAGATAATTACCAAAAAGTCATTATTAAAACAGTCTCCAGACCTCAATGCCGCCGAAATCTAAGGAAGAGTCAAAGCAAAGTGACCCACAAGCATGCACAAGATGGATGGGTGGCAGTCTTCCTGCTGTTGTTCCTGTCTTGACTCCACTGTGCAAATGCACTGGTGCCAGCTATCGATGACGATTATCTGTAGTGAAAGAGTAGTGATGGCATTACCGTATTACCGTTTGGGGGGTGATAAAGACGCATATTCAATACTGACGCTTGCACCCCCCCATGTACTGTATACATACACATACATTCCTTTATTTATGACATTTTAATTATATTTACGTCTTATCTTCCAAGTTCATTTACTTAAATATCTACTTTTAAACATCTGCAGGGCTCCAATGCTGAGACACTTGTTCCTTGCCTCCTCTCCTCCATTGCATTTCATTTGCAGTTCACCCTGTGTTAACATACAGTACATATATAAACAAATAAATAAACTGCAACTGCATTTCTACAAAATTTCAGAGCTTTTAAAATTACAGTTGGTGTTTTACAAATCAACAAAAAATTTGTATGATAGAATCTAAAAAGACAATAAATTTTGAGTCGGTAAATGCAGTAAATTTTCATGAAGCCATTGACTAGTACAAAAATAAATGTAAACTGACTTTAAATATCTCATTTCATTTCTCATATTCAGTAGTTTCTCTGTACAAAGAAAATGATCTGTACACAGGAAGTGATGTGACCTGATCTCAGGAAATGATGCAGACATGGCCCAAGAAGCCTTTGCCTCTTTGGCATTATGACCAGTTTTGTGGTAGCCAACCCCCCCCCCCCCCCCCCAGCAAAAGGTGGATAACAAGGCATGTCCTATGGAATAAAATCTGTGCAGAGGTCGCTAGGCTGAAACCCTACCTTTCTTTAGTAGGAAAAAAAAAAACATGGTGTGTTATCATATATCAGACGGTATCAATGGTGTCGCTCTGCGATCTGATGGGAAGCTGTGCTGGAAAATGGGTCAGAGCTAGAATATGTATCCAGACTCGCAACATTACCAGGTTCCACTCTTTCAACATGGACGCATTTTGAATAATTAGACATGTAAAGGTTACTGAGCTGGGGCAGTGTATGTGGGTAGAAATAAAAATCAGCATTCCTGTTTATAACACATTGTTAATTGAAAAGGTTTACACCGGACACTGACCGATGGAGTGCTTGTGTGTATCTTAGCATTATCCTGTGGCAGGTTTTCAACTGAATTATACTTAAGGAGCCAATTAACAGAATGAAAATATTCTTCCAAGGACAGAAGGTGGTCATACAGTTTAGGCTCAGTTTTATTAAGATCAGCAGAGTGTAACCATAAGTGAACACGTGATGTCAGGCTTCCTGTTTTGGTGAGTGAAGGTGACACATTAAGAAAGGCTTTTAAATGCATAAATATTCCATCATCAGACAATGCCTCAGTTTTGGTCACCCTGGACACTAGGTGATCATTTTGTCCCATAAGTGTCAGGTAGCGTCTTTAAAAACCCATTGTACAGAAACACCTGTATTTATTTGTGTGCCGTTCATGTCAACAGCAGAACAATGGCTCCCATGATACGCTTCTTAGTCATACTCAGGCATCGGGTTTCTGCTTTAACATGATTTAATCTCCCTCCTACGCCCTCACGTCTGCTCACACATGGCGTAAACACAGCAAGCTGGTGAGAGCATGTGTGTGTCTGCCGTGCATGTATCCACACAGCGCAGCTCTCTGAGTCATTGGCGGTTTGTCACGACTCACATTTCAAGGAAACGTCAAGCATTTCCCTCGAGCCGGCAGTCGTTATGAGAGCTTGTGGGGGGGTTCTGTCTGTGGGTTTAATAGATTGGGGCGCCCCTGCCCATCAGGGCACCGATCTCAGAGTCATAGCCAGGTTCTCTCGGATGAGGTTGATATAGAAAAGCATGGTCATTGTATTAGCCAATCAGGAAACTCGGAAGAATTCCTGGGCCACTTAGCTGTTGTGTTTAAAATTGAGCCAGATGGAAACAAATATTTTTATGTTTAAAATTCTGCAACAATGCTTCAGAATGTTACCCAGCAAGTTTTCCCGTGCGCACATAGACACACACACACACAATAGATTCCAAATAAACATACAATTACGAAACGCATGCATCAGTGTGATCGCTTGTCATTTAGTACTGAGCAAACACAATGCACGGTTGAAGGGGCGCCACAGCTAATTGCTCGCTATTGCCAATCCCTTGAAGTTTCTCGAACAATGGATGGCAGAAAGATTAGGCAGGACTGAAAAAGTCAGATAGCTTAAACAGTTCAATGCAGGTATGCTGTTTATTATTTATGTTCTTCTTGAAATGGCAGAAATATTTATTGTGATAAGACTTGAACTGTGGCATCATTCATCAAAGTTCCCCCAGAACAAAGACAAAATGAGCTGGTATTGGACATAAGACCCCCAGGCTGAAATCTTAGTTCCACTCCATGCCTGGTAGTAAACAGGACTAGACAGGTCTAAGGGGCATAGCAAGAGACATGACCTATACTACAACAAAAACAGTCTTGGCTTTTGTTTGCTACTGGTTTTCATGCAAAACTTGGCTGACCTTCCTCAAGGGCACGTGATTAGCCGTCTTGACATACATCAGCCAGCCTCGCAGAAAGTAAGCTGGCTGACAGGATAGCAGCCCGATCGATTTCCCCTCATTGGCTCCAGTTCTCTCATTTGCCTTTGGCATTTCATTATTTTGACAAACTTTCATTTCCTGCTGCAATCGCACAGGATGTAGTAGGAGCATCTCAATGTCATTATAAATAAATGTTATCTGACATACTGTAGGGTTTTTTGTAAAGGTGGATTGATGATCCTAGTAAACAAGCAGTCTCCATTCGTTTTTTACAGTGATTGCTACTTTAAAATAATCTGGGGAGCTACCGAGTCACTATGGTATATTTTGTCTAAGGGGTCAACCTGTGTAGATTTTGGCATATGTGGGGGGGCAGTATTTGCTATGGTAGAATCACAATCTGCTGCCAATCGCATTTGGCTGGTTGCTGACAACTGTACCATGTTCTGCAGGGCACTGGATGTGACCCTGATGTTCTGCAGGGCCCTGGATATGACCCTGATGTTCTGCAGAACCCTGGATGTGACCCGGATGTTCTGCAGAACCATGGATATGACCCTGATGTTCTGCAGAACCCTGGATGTGACCCGGATGTTCTGCAGAACCATGGATATGACCCGGATGTTCTGCAGAACCCTGGATGTGACCCTGATGTTCTGCACAACCCTGGATGTGACCCTGATGTTCTGCAGAATCCTGGATGTGACCCTGATGTTCTTCTGGTCCCTGGATATGATCCTAATGTCCTGCAAGTCCTTGATTGTGGCCCTGATTTTTTGCAGGTCTGTGGATGTGATACTGATGCTCTGCAGGTTTCTGGAAGTGACCCTGATGTTCTGCAGACACCTGGATTGCCCTGTGATGGATGTGTACTGTATCCCATTCAAGTTGCACCTCAGCTATATTCTGCAAACCTTGACAATTAAATTTTACACTCACCTGGATGTGATAATGCAGGCCATTATGCTTTATTTTGCTCATTGCTCTCTAGGACAACTTGATGGGTAACAAGACAGATAGCATGACCGACCACATCTAGCCAAAACTTTTCTTCAATGGATTTATCATCATCTCTAGAATGACAAGTACCTTTATATGAGAATTCAGCTACTGGTATTTGTATTCTTTTTTGATCAATTGTGTATTCAAATATTTATGTACCTGATTACAGACACCTCATTGACTGAGGTACTACACCTTGAAGTTCACATATTTTTGCATATGCAATGATATCTATTTTTATTTTATTCATTTAAAAAGCACACGTATTGGTGTCATGGGAGATGAATGGATTAAAAGCACATAAGTTTAGAATATGAAAAACTGATTTTGACATAGAACTGCAAAAGTATCAAGAAGCACCATTTTGTAATTGTTGTATGACATAATAAATCTAGACTTATTGTTTAATGTCTAAAAACACACACAAATGGTAATATAATCTTATTTAATAACAGAAAATGAACTTACTAATCACTATTAATACTGGATGGTGCAGTAGCTCAGGCCTCAGAGTTTCAGGTCTCAGAGGGTCAAGCTTTAGCAGGTCGGGCCTCGGGATCGGGTCTCAGCGGGTCGGACCTCAGAGGGTCAAGCCATAGCAGGTCAGGCTTCGGCTCGGGCCTCAGCGGGTCGGACCTCAGAGGGTCAAGCCTTAGCAGGTTAGGCCTTGGGTTGAGCCTCAGTGGGTTGGACGTCAGAGGGTAATGCCTAAGCAGGTTGGGCCTCAGGTCAGGCCCCAGGGGGTCGGGTCTCAGGAGGTTGTGTCTCAGAAGGTCAGGACTTAGCAGGTCAGGCCTCAGGTCGGGCTTCAGGGAGTCAGGGTTTAGCAGGTCGTGTCTCGGGTCGGGCTTCAGGGAGTCAGGGTTTAGCAGGTCGTGCCTCGGGTCGGGCTTCAGGGAGTCAGGGTTTAGCAGGTCGTGCCTCGGGTCGGGCTTCAGGGAGTCAGGGTTTAGCAGGTCGTGCCTCGGCTCGGGCTACAGGGAGTCAGGGATTAGCAGGTCGTGCCTCAGGTCAGGCCTCAGGGGTTTGGGCCTTAGTGGGTTGGGCCTTAGCAGGTCATGCCTCTGAGGGCCTCAGAGGGTCGACCTTTAGTGGATCACACTCTAGTGGGTCGAGCCCTAGTAGGTCTGGCTTCCTTGCTCCAGGCTATGATGTTTTAATCAGGCCTCTACTTTATGCATGATCTCAGTGTTCTAAGTGAGTTTCCTCCTCTAGTACAGCGCTGTTAGGTTGGCCAGTGCCTCTACATTGCCCATATCGTGTAATTGTGGCTGTATATATGCCCTGTGATGGATGTGTACTGTATCCCATTCAAGTTGCACCTCAGCTATATTCTGCAAACCTTGACAATTAAATTTTACACTGCAATAGATTTGACATATTCAGTTCAGTCGCAGTTTATTCTATGACTTTATTTCTTTCTGTGATATAAGCAGGATGAAATAGATTGACAACTGGCAGTCATTCAATCTGCGGTTTTACCTCTCCTCTGTTCGCCCACAGTGTCCTCGGGCCCCACACTTGCAGCTGTAACCTTAACCTCGTTGGGGATTTATGAGTCTCTGTTCGGAAAGTGCTGAGGAAGCATGGGGGGATCAACTCGCACTCGCACAGCAAAAGGGGGATTTTTTTTTCCTGAACTCAAAAACTTGGTTCGTACTATTTCTGCTTATGAAGTGGCTTCTGGGGTGGTTGATTTTACATCATACAAATGTCCAGGTTCCATATCGGATAGAGCTTATCTTACATCTGAATATAATTATGTACAGTAATTGTAATTCTAACCCATGGCATTTTTTTTATATCCTTTGTAATACCCACTTCTTTGTTGTCCACTATAATCTGTTCTACAGGATCTTGTTGGTCAACATAGAGCAGTATTAAGCCAACCGCTGTAGGTTTCACAAAGTTTTCCAGACATTTGGAAGCCCGCATTAGATACATATGCATTGAATGAAGTCGTTGTGCAGGACAATACCTGCAGCCTTGAAGTATATCATGTAACGGCAACAATGGATATAGAAAAGTTCATTAGGGAGTCCGACATGCTGATCAGTAAGTGAATTGTTCCACTTGGCGAGGTTTTGGCCACCATGAAATCGATCCGTGGGCAATTGCAGTATTGGAAAGTCCTGCGAGACAGGACACGGGAACGGGCCGGTGACAGGTGACCTTGAAGGATAGAAAGTCCCCGGGGGTGGGGAGGGGGTGGGTCTTTTCATCTCCTGACCTGTGCAGAGGCCCCGGTTTGCTTACTCTGCAAAAGCTGGTGAGGAAGGGAGGGTGCTGTCCCACATTGGTTTCCAAACCAGAGACAACACTGGTCCCCCATGAGTGTTGTTGCTGCCTGCCTACAGCAGTGCGTTCCTCCTCTTCCTCCCCTTCCTCTTTCTCTCTGCCATCCAGCTTTTAATAAAGCAACCCCAGGTAGGTACTGGATTGTCAGTCTCACCGTGTGACTATGTGGATGTGTGTGTGTGTGTCTGTGAGTGTATCTGCGTGAAAGGGTGAGTGTGTGTGTGTGTGTGTGTGTGTGTGTGAAAGGGTGAGTGTGTGTGTGTGTGATCCTGAAAATGTATGAGATGTGTGAACCCCGTATGTTTGTGGCCGCTTGTCTCTGAGTATGAGGGTCTGAGTGAGTATGAATGTGGCAGCGTCTGTATTTATGTGAGTGTCAGTATGAGTTTGTCAGGGTGTCCATGAGTGAGTGAGCAGGTGAGTGAGTGACTGGGTGAGTAAATGAGCGAGTAAACAAGTTATTGAGTGAATGAGTAGGTGAGTCAGTGAGTGAGTGGGTGAATGGGTAAGTCAGTGAGCGAGTGAGTATCGGTGTGTGTGAGGCGTCCGTGTGCAGGTGCCAGTGTGCTAGCGTGCGCGTCCCCGTCTCCTGCTCCGGTTACCCATCGGGTGTAGGCTTACCTCGCTGAAGCTTTAATAGCGCTCAAGACACTGTGATCTCCTCATTATGGTCCTCAATGAGAAGGCAGCAGCAAGGACTGGCATCCTGGCTAGACAGTGTCCTCTTAATGGACCCCTCAGCGGGGGGAACGTCAGGGGACACGGGTAAGCCCCCCGGGGGGGGTCTCCACTAGCATCTGTGTGTGTGTGTGTGTGTGTGTGTGCGTGTGGGTGGATGGGTGCATGCATGTGTGTGTGTTGTAATGTGAGAGCCCAGGATGGAACAGAAAGTTATCTAAGGGAGCCAGCATTGTTTCGGTACCAACTCTAAGTGGAACATTTCTGTTTTGCTTTCATGCAGAGTAAACACATAACTGATTGTTCAGCGAAGGAGTTTAGGTTTGAGTGTGGCGTTGCAGAGGCAGAAGTCTGACTTTTCGAAGCATTTTGGCATCTATTCTGCTGCGCGAGGGATTATTTCAGTTGAGGATCTTGTCAATTTTATCAGTGTCACGGTTTTGCTGCTTAGCGGATATTCAAGAGATATTGCATGATGAAAGATGTCAGAACAGGCGCGGTTATGATTAAGTACAAAAACCGGGAAAGAATTCAAGAGACTATTAAGCTTTGGTTTAAAGTAACTGATTGGTAAAATTTTTGCGCAGAAAAAATATGTTTGTTCTCCGGACATCACAGGGTATTAAGTAACGCATGTCAGTATAGTGGGGGGGGGGGGAACAACTTTAACAAATCAACCATATACATGCAAACTACACAAAATTACACAAACAATCACTTAACACGATGAAGAACTTCCACATACAACAGAATATTGTAAGGTACTTCTGATAGAGACGTATGCAGACAACATACTCCGTGGAGTGGGTTGATATCATTTTTAAATGACATTGCATCATTAAAAACAATGGTTTCAATCTCAATGACTGCAGTGCTGGGACAGCAACTCATTATTCCAGCTAAGAACAGACCTCATTCCTCCATGTCTCCGCACAGAAGGTATGTTCTTACAGGAAAAATGGTATAACGGCACATTTCTTGTTTTTCATGTTGTTCTTACATATGCTGACAGACAGTGGTTATGTTTCAAAGGGAGACGTAGGGATTAACTATATCCTTACACTGATCTGCAGGTAGGATAACAATTAGGAGCATTAACTTACCTGTGAGTTTATCTGTCAAAAGTTCCAGGTCACCCTGCTGACGAAAAACTTCTTTATCTTTCCACGTCCTGTCTTTCTCCTCTAACTTCCTTTCTACTCTTTAGACCTGCTAGTTAGGATTGTATATGACTCAGTTATACATATGCGTAACACATATATAAACACCACCATCAACATTAATCCATGGCTCTGCATTACCACTTAATGATACCATAGTAAAAAAAAAAACACTTGTGCATTTTCACACACATCACACTCTCTTCCAGTTTCCTGTTTTACTCACATACTCGTTCCAGCTGTCACTCCTGCCCCTACTTCTCCTTACATGCCTGAATAGCCGTGCAGGAAGCTCTTTGCCTGCTTCACCTACCATGTAGTTTCTTTACTCTATTCTCAATTTAACTGGATTGATGTGGCAGTGAGAAGCCACCAGGAGTCCCCTTACCAAACATAACTGGGAAATTAATAAGAAATGGGAGGGGCGACTGAAAGGTGTCTGTTACCGCGGCACGTGCCGTTTACAGCCAAAGAGTGTCCCCCCCCCGGCACGTGAGTGGCAGTGCCAGCCACTGATGGCCACTCATGTTATCGAGGATGTAGGATTAGGTGGGAGGGGGCTATGGTTACCTGGGGGTGTCGTCTCAGCCGGCAGTAACTGAAAGCTGGTTTCTCTGATGACATCCTCGACTTAAAAGGGTTCCATCTGAATATTATTAAACCTCATTAAAACTCACAAATGGCAAATAAGTAAAAAAAAATGGAACTTGTAATGCAAGCAAGGTAAAATAAATAGTATACCTATTTATATATAAAATATACCTAATGCTATAAAGTAAGGAATAACAAATTTGAATGGCCACACTGTTAAAAACAAAAATAAGATTGTCAGGAATTATTGTATTGCATAATACAACTTAATTTTTATTTTCTCATCTTTTGAAATTTTTTTTTATATATATTTACAACATCAAGACTACGTTTGTTAATTTAGTGTCTGCAAAATAGCGAGTGCAGCTGTGAATAAATAGAAGCGCTTTGCCTGCATGTAGCCTGGTTCCTTGAGGCTGTGAGAATCTGGGTTAATGAATGTGCTGTGATTCTTTGGCATAGTGTTATTTTACCAGACGGATTATAATAAAGGAAAAGAAGGTAATATAAGATATATTCCACTTTAGAACTAGTAGCCCCTTTCCCACGTAATGCCCACAAATTCCCATTGTGTTCTGTAAGATTTTTGGGAAATCTTACAATAGTGGAATACAGAGGTGAACAGTTCAGGTCCAGAAAGTAAAAATCCAGACCAAAGTTTTCTTTTTGCCAACCAACTGAGTACTGTATCACTGGGAGTCTTTATACTCAGCTGATTGGTTGAAACAAAATCTTGGTCTGGATTTTTTACTTTCTGGACCTGAACTGTCCACCTCTGGAGGAAAAGCAGCAGTTTAATGCACAGGTACGATAAGTATTAAGGCCTCCCCTGTTCTGAAGTTGGCATTTTGCTCCTCCCTTGGAATCCTAGCCGGTGGGGAGGGGGACACACACACACACACAAAGCACATTGAAAGGGATCCTCCGCTTCTTTGCTCATCCTACTGCATTCACCTGGACCAAAATAGCTTAGGCTACCCTCCTTTCCGTATCTGTGACCCAGCTTGATCCTCACTAGCTAATGTCTACCTGATCACTTAGCTATAAATGTGGGTTTTCCTTCAGTGATGCTGCAGTTCATACCTGTGCTGAGTGTTTTTACTCCATCAGGTGTTTTCTTTGGAATAGAGACCTTGTGTGCTTGTAGAAAATATAAGCTCTCTGAAGGCCACTGAGATTTACTGCCCTCTGAGGTGTCCCACAAAACGTGTGTTTGCACAGCGACGAGCTCACACCCGCAGAAGCTGTCCTCCACCTGCTGTTCCAAGTCTATTTCCAAAGAGACCTTGGTATCTAAGTAACAAGTGACTATGCACATGGGTCCTTTAGATGTCACGCCCTGGAGCCAGCAAGTACCTTTCTGTGGCAAAACCGAAACAAGAATGTGCAGCATGCAGGCAACACGCATGGGCTGATTCGTCTGCTCTTCTCCTTGATTCTGCAGATTAGTGGGAGAGAAAACCTGACCGGGAAGCTGTCGTCTGACCTGCCGGTCCCGATGCTCTTCGGCCGCCCTTGGTGTTCTGCCTTGTTCTGATCAAGGCCATCCTGGACTGGGCCGGAAGTCAGAGGTGTGCAGGGATGGAGGTGGCGCTTGTTGACTTCGAGAACCTGGATGAGGTCGGAGTCAGCATAGGAGACCCCGGTGACGTGGACCCACCCACTGAGACAGCGTCACTCACGGCAACTTCCAATCAAAGCCATGGCAACAGTCATCAGCATATCCTGCAGAACAATGGGAACAGGGCACAACAGATTGGCGAACAGGGATTTTCACCCACAATGCCCCACACGCAGACTAGGAGAGGACGTCCTAGCTGTGGCAGCCTCATCTCCAACTGGAAGGTTCTGCTAAACAGCGATGGGTCGCAAAGCGAGACTATATACAATAAGCTGTCTAAGGAGTGTGACGATGGCCTGTTCAGAGAGAAGCAAGCTTTGGATGAGGGGGAGCAGAAAGTCATCATCAACATCGCAGGCCTGCGTTTTGAGACCCAGCTCAAGACCCTGAACCAGTTCCCAGAGACTCTGCTGGGGGACCCTTCAAAACGGATTGGGTACTTTGATCCCATGAGGAATGAATACTTCTTCGACCGCAATCGTCCCAGTTTCGATGGGATTTTGTACTACTATCAGTCTGGGGGAAAGATTCGGAGGCCAGCTAACGTTCCCTTGGACATATTTGCAGATGAAATAACCTTCTATGAGCTCGGTAATGAAGCTATGGAGCAGTTTAAAGAAGATGAAGGATTCATTAAAGACGCGGAGGTTCCCTTGCCTGCCAATGAGATTCATCGTCAGTTCTGGCTTCTGTTCGAGTACCCAGAAAGCTCCAGTGCTGCCAGATCAGTGGCGCTAGTGTCTGTCTTAGTCATTGTTATTTCCATCATCATTTTCTGCCTGGAGACACTGCCAGAGTTTCGTGAGGAAATGGGAGACTTCCAAGCCATCATCCAGTTTGCCAATCAGACGCAGGACGGCCCCATCTCTGTCTCCCCTCCAAGTGCCAGCCCCAAGTCTCTCGCTGCCACCTTCACTGACCCCTTCTTCATCGTTGAGACCATTTGTATCATCTGGTTCTGCTTTGAGCTTTCTGTTCGTTTCATTGTGTGTCCCAGCAAAAAGGAATTCTTCAACAACATCATGAATATGATTGACATTGTCTCCATCACCCCCTACTTCATCACCTTGGGGACAGAGGTGTTGACAACACCGGATGCAAGCTCCTCTCAGAATATGTCCCTGGCCATTCTACGCATTGTCCGCCTTGTAAGGGTGTTCCGAATCTTCAAGCTATCTCGGCACTCCAAAGGACTGCAGATCCTGGGCCAGACCTTGAAAGCCAGCATGCGTGAGCTTGGTCTGCTCATCTTCTTCCTCTTCATTGGAGTCATTCTTTTCTCCAGCGCCATCTACTTTGCCGAAGTAGACGAACCTCAGACACAATTTGTCAGTATCCCTGAGGGCTTTTGGTGGGCTGTAGTGACCATGACCACAGTTGGCTATGGAGACATGTGTCCCATAACCATGGGGGGGAAAATGGTGGGCACTTTGTGTGCCATCGCCGGCGTGCTGACCATCGCCCTGCCCGTGCCCGTCATCGTCTCCAACTTCAACTACTTCTACCACCGTGAGACAGAACAGGTGGAGAAGCAAGCTTTGGACACGAGCACAGAGGCAAGCGGGAAAACAGGGACTGCCTCAAAGCAAGTCAGTACCAATGGCAGCTCCATGGCTGACAAATCCAAAAATGGGAAGCACTGAATTTTAGACGCTTTGACAACAGGCTAGGAAAATCTAAGAAAGCATGATGAATTCTTGTTATTGCGGAGAAAAAAATAACAGTTCTGCTTTTATGAAAAAAAAAAACGTTTAGCAGGATTCCTACCTTTTCTTAGTTACAAATAAATATCCACTGTCCCAGATTACTTCTTTTCGTGTGACCGATTTGCGAACCAGCATATGATTAAAGTATTTTAAATGCATGTACATGTAACGCTTTGCCGAAGTGCTCTGAGGATAAGGTTCTCTAACTTGTTCTTTTTAAGAACTGGTTAGGTTTGGCTTCTTGTGATATTTATTGTCCTTCAAACAAATGAAAATAATGGAAAAAAAAATATGCAAAAAGTAATATTAATTATATCAGCGTTGAGAAGCAATATGTGATGAATTGGCTCAATAATGAATGTCATAGTGATGGTTTCTGATTATGAGACTGATTTTAACCAGTTTGGTTTGTTAAAATAATGCTGGTTATATCTGGCAGAAATGCATGCTAGCTGGGAGTGTCAGCTTTAAAGTTGGATGCATATATACGCATCAATATGTTAAAACTTCAACTTAAATTCTTACCATTCTGCTTATAAAATGTGTATATTATGTATATATAAATATATAGTCGCCACCTTGCGCTTACAGGGTATCGTTTTATTATTGTAGTTTTTATTTATTGCACTTACACCACATAGTTGTTCATTTTTCATGATGAGGTACTTGCTGTGTGTATGGATAAAACAGCATTTCTGGATTTTTTTGTGTGTTTTTAACCTAACTATGCAAATAATAAAATGAAAATATAAAAACAAGCTGAAATGTAACATGCTATTACTTATTTCTTTTAACACCTTGACGACTGGTACGCCAAAATGCCGCAGCTCTGTGTTAGAAGCTATTTATTTTGTTATTTCTTTGATATTAAAACTGTGTATAGTGCTGAATCATGACCATGCATGGAGATTAGAGCACCTTAAACAATGTGTTTTAATCATTCTATAATTCTGGTTTTTTGCAGCAAAGATTTGTTTTCACAGGTTTGTTGTGTTTTTTACTCAGATTTGTATTAACTTTAGGTTTTTTGGTTGTTTGCATGCTTTTCAATGCAGGGGTTTGTTGTCAAACATAGTAGGAATTCACAGGTGGGGCATCTGACAATATCTGAGAAAGAACGATGTAGACGGAGAAACAGGAGAAACATTTGGCTTTTTAAAGTGAACAGACACTTTTTAGACTCTTCTAATGCTCATAATGCAAAGCTGATCTTGGCAGAGTCGCCTTAAGTTTATAGTCAGAGTCAGTTAATGCAGTTAAATTCGATACGCACGTGTTGTCTCTTGTGTTCATGTGTTGTTTGGACCGATCAGATGGAAGCTTGTTTGCAGAGAACAGATAGAATTGCAGTGTATCATTTCACTCCAAAGACAAAAGCCAGTAACGTCAAGCAGACAGCGCAACGCAACAGTAGATTCTTTGCAGACACTTTGAAAGCAAAATATTGCCCTTTGGCATGTCAATCACATCCAAACAGTAGCAGAAGGCTGTCCAGCCTCTGTAGAAAATACCATGTTATAAACTGTATTACTGACCTCTTTAATCACTCAGTGACTGTTTTGTGTATCGCAAGTACAAATACAAAGTAGCCATTCAACACAAACACTGGTTCCATAATATCTTTTTTGCATCCCATTCATGTGTTTTTCTGATGGGTTATTTTTTTGCTACCTAAGATGAACTATGAGAAAAAACTTTCATGAATTGATTTTTTGGGGCTTAATGTCGCTTTTGTATTACAGCTGAGTTCAGTTTTTGTGAGCCTTTTTTTTCTAAAGGGAGAAACCTAATACATTTTGCCACTGTATATTTAGCCAGAAAAACAGGCAGAAAATCCCTTTTATCTACTACGCTAATTAGAAGAGAGAACAAACAGGCTGCTGAGTAATAACTGCTAGGGGGTGAAAGTGGTAGCGATTGCTGTTCGTTAGAATGAGTAGTTGTGCCAAATAAATAATCCAACCAGAAAATGAAAGTATTTTCCCTCCAATCAGCATGGGACATTGCCCCTTCAGCCTGATTTTGATTGGATAACTTCTCCTTAGGCTGCAACGCGGGTGGAACTTCCCAAAATTAAATGACAATTGAAAACAATATAAAAAAATGTAAAATGTTTTAGGAATTTATTACTAGTAATAATTCAGCATGTAAAAAGAGAAATTGGTAGGTGGATGGCGAGGAAACTCGTGTGAACGTCAGAGCTGCTGCTGTGTGGTTTAGTCGGCTCTCTCGGCGATGCCACGGCATGGCGTTAATGAATGTCTTCTCATCACAGCCTCCTGTGAGCCCCCAGTGGGGAGTGTGAGCCGGGGGAGGGGGGCACACCATGTGATGGCTGGCTGCTGCTGCTGGCTCGTATCTCACGGTTCTCATGGTTCAGGGGCAGATTAGTGCTTTTTATATCTTACGGTTTATATCTCACGGTTTTATATCTCCGACTCCTTTATTTTTTAAGGAGAACCTGATGATGTTCACTGTGTCATGGTGATACCTAATGAGGCACCCACCCAACTTCTAACTGCTTATCTTGGTCCAGATTAGGGGGGCCCTGGAGCCCATCCCAGGCAAGATAGGGTGTAAGGCGAGGGAATACCCTGGACAGGATGCCAGTCCATCACAGGGCACATACACTAGGGGTGATATAGAGACATCAAATAGCCTAACTATAAGGCTTTGGATTGTGGGGGAAGGTCACATGACACAGGGAAAACATGCAATCCTCCCTCCCTGTTGGAACTGGGAGGCACCAGTGCGACCCACTGAGCCACCTTCTGTCCCTGTATTCTCTGTTATTTTCCTCTATTTTCTTATTGATCTCATTCAGTTTCCAGTTACCTGCTCTCGGGGAAACACGAGCAGCCTCCCATCCATGTGAAAGGCAGATGTAGGGCCTGTTTCGGTGTTCCGTCACAGAGCGGATCTCCCCGGTGTGTGCCAGCTGACCCGGGTGCTCAGCCAGTCGGGTAATCGCTGAAGGACTCAGATCCAACCGTGGTGCCATTTTAATGAGCGCTGACAGATGTGCACATTTAGCAGGTATACAAGTGGCTCCCGTGACCATGTAGTACAGTGTTTCCCAGTCCGGTCCTCAGGGATCCACAGTCAGTCCATGTTTTTGCTCCCTCTGAGCTCTCTGCCAGAAAGTCCACAATTTTGCTGTTTATTGAGGACTTAATTGGAAAACGCTGCTGTAGTGTAATAAGCTGCTCTGGAAGATGCATGGATGGATGGATGATGAATGGATGGATGGTTGAAAATAAAATGCATATTTATTTTATTATGCCATTTATTACTCGAATCAAAAATCAAAAACCACCACCTTTTGGTAAGACCCCACCTAGAATATTGTGTGCAGGTTTGGTCACCATACCTTAAAAAGGACATTGCTGCCTTGGAAAG
>JAODJX010000129.1:25087757-25104767 GCA_026776945.1 Isichthys henryi | reverse complement strand
CCAGTGAATGCCCAAGCACAAGTGCAGCTAGGCTGAGCTTCCAGTGAATGCCCAAGCACAAGTGCAGCTAGGCTGAGCTTCCAGTGAATGCCCAAGCACAAGTGCAGCTAGGCTGAGCTTCCAGTGAATGCCCAAGCACAAGTGCAGCTAGGCTGAGCTTCCAGTGAATGCCCAAGCACAAGTGCAGCTAGGCTGAGTTTCCAGTGAATGCTCAGGTACGAGCGTAAGTAGTATTGGACCAGGAGCTACATGACAACTTCTAACAAATCAAGAACCCAATAGGACTATTCAAGGACCAGAAGTGCAACATTATGAACATTTAGGGAGTTTAAATAGGCTTCCAGCACTATGCTACTTGCACAAATATTGTTGTCAAATAAAATCCCCAACAGCTGTAGGTATGTTGGTGTGTGAGATCTGACAAGTAGTTGCAGACCTGGTACATTAATTCAGGTGACTTAATATTTAAATAATGATTGTAGTCAGGACATTAAAACCTGATGTACAAAAAAAAAACTCTGGTCATCGTCCTCTAGGACTGATTGTCCTCTTTCAGACAAACCAATGCATTAGCTATCAAATATCGAATGATTCATATTTTTGCTACTCTTCCCTTCTAAAGTCCTGCTTGTAATATTTCATAGGATCTACTTTTATTCTACCAGAGTTCTACATAAACATGCAATTTAATTTGCTTCAGATGCTCTTGTACTCCCAATGTACCCAAGCTGCTGTCATGTGTACCTCGACTTCAAGGATATTAAGCTTTTTTTGAAGTCCATAAAACATCAACACAAGCCCTACTTGACCCATACACAGCATCTACACATTCCTACTGATCTTTTACTCACAATGAACGGAGGAAGCTGAGCTGATGGAAGGTGCTCACTCCAATTTCTTGGATGAGGTTGTGCTGGAGCTTTCTGCAAAACGTTCAATGGAAACCAAATGTTCTTCTGAGTCATACAATGCAGAGTCTCTCAGGGATGCATTCATAACTATCCAAAAACAACAGTTAACAGACATTGTACTGTAGATAGCAGACTACAGTAGAGAGATCATAAAGAATCCTGATTTTTATGATACAGCTATTAGTGAAACAGTATATCTGTGATGGAAATAATCCAAACACGGTAAAGGGCAAAGACGTACTGCACAAACCTACATTTCCTGAAGCTGCTGACACTGGCAAAAATTGGGGAGGGCGAGTATTTGGTTATGAGAGAGCTCACTGTAAAAATAAATAAAGAGTATCTCTTAAATTTGCACTTATTTCTATTTATGCGAATGCAGTAATCAATGATTGCAGTGGCCACTGGTTTGGGAACAATGTCATGCTGCTCAGTGGCTCAAGCCCTCCAATCAGGTCTAGCTATTAGTGATTCTCACAGCATTTTTAGCCCGGTCAGCTGTTGGCAGAAGCTCTGGGGCAGGTAGGCAAGATTAGCCCTAGTCATGTACCTGGAAAAGACAAAGGGGGAATTGTGACAAGTACTAAGCTTCAGAGGCATCCTGGCTTTGAGCATCACAATCACTGACTTTCTGTGTTTAAAGGTCTGCGAGGGTTGAAGGACAATTGTGTACAAGGTGACTGCCTGACTGATGAAACATGCAATTAAGGATCAGTCACACGGTGAGCTTGTCATACATTAATCATAATGGCATAATGGCCTCCAGCTGTTGGTTGTATTAATAAAATCATTACTAAAGAGAGCACTAAGCGGTGTAGCAGACAGGATACAGTATAGGGCACATATGTTAAATTGAAGAACACAGCTTGTAAAACAGGCAGCTCTCTTCTGATCACACTAAAAGCTTCAGAACTATGTTGAGCTTTAAGGTCTCTGCTCTGATATTTACCACAAAGTCTCCCTCTGGCCTCCCATATTAGCAAAAGCTACAGTCCTGTGTCTCTTTCTTTAATCTAGAACTTCTCCCTATGCAGGAGTTTAACGTCATGGTTAATATGGCACTTCATGTGCTTCATCCGTTTTTGAAATGTCAAAACAGTCAAACACATTTGATTGCGTGGATGGAGATTTATTATAGACTAAAGACTGAAAAAGCTGAAAGGTACTAGAAGATCTGCACAGCAAACTTACAGAGCTTCTAGTCTGGCTGTTCCCTTCAGGTCAAGGAAGTGTGATATCTGTGCCACTCCACTCAGGGACCTGAAATGCACAGGACCGGCTCACTAGCGCCTCATTGTGATCTTGTAGGGACAGGGCACGATGCAACACAGATACTGGCTGCATGACTGCGGCTGGCAGCCAATGGCGGCCTGCTGTGCAGAAGCTCAGAGGGGTTGTCCTGCTCTCCTATGCTGCCTCCTTAACACCTTATAAAGACTCGTTCAAGACCCATAAATTAAGAGGTTTGAATAAAGTATTAGAGCTTTGGATGGCAAGGGATTGTGATGGGGATCAGGTTGTGTAGCAGTTAAGGAACTGACGACTGTACTTTGCTCTGTGAATATCTGCTGTGCTTCAGGCAGAATTCAAAATGTAGACAAACTGAACTTTGCTTTGTGGAAAGAATGCCTCAGGCAAAGTACTTAATCTTCATTAATGAATTAATGACCATACAGTCTAATGAATTAAATCTCCTTTTGGTTCTCAAAATTACAGAAAGTGAGTGAAGGATTTAGGAATAGATAATACTGCCTTATGAGATTTCAGTTTTTAAAAAGTTCCATTAAACTCTGATTATGAAAAAGATCTTTCTGAATCTTTCTGATCTTTCTGAAAAAGTTCAGAAAAAAATATGCGATGACAGGTCAGCATAATTATGAGAAGGTACATTGAGAAAAACAAAACTGAAATATAAGGACGAGATACTCACAGCATGTGCAGGTTTGGGAGATGCTGGAAGGCCATTCTGCT
This sequence comes from Isichthys henryi, assembly GCA_026776945.1. NCBI lineage: Eukaryota > Metazoa > Chordata > Actinopteri > Osteoglossiformes > Mormyridae > Isichthys > Isichthys henryi. The sequence goes on along the minus strand of JAODJX010000129.1, from coordinate 25,101,885 downwards.
TACATAGCGGATGGGATTCTCATAGAAATTTCTATTACCAAATGAAGACAAAAATTCTCTTACAGTTTATCAGGTCACTTGTTTCATTGCCAGTAATGCTGTTTGGTAGAAAACCAACATGACTGTGCTAACTACCATGGAAAGTTAGCATTTTATGTCAAAATTTCACGGTTATTGAGTGATTAATGGGTTTGTCATGTCAAACGACAAGGTCAAGTTTCTCGTTCCACGAGGATGAAGACTCACATCATCCGGAGTAGTGGGTTTCCAGCAAACGCCTCTTCTGGGATGACCTGAATTTGGTTGTCGTTGAACCCCCTGTGGGTGATGCAGTTCAGAGCTGTCTAATTCCGATGACTTGACAAGTAGAGCCATCTTGAACAGCGGGAGAGTGAAACTCACAATTCTCGAAGGTTGGCCAGCGTCCTGATCGCTGTGGGAATCTTCTGTAACTGGTTATGCTTCAGGTCTCTGTAAAAAAAATGTAACGAGGTGAGTTTTGCAAATATTTTTAATGGTATTTTAATCTCACTCATGACAAACTTTATTTTAGGTGTGCTTTCGTGATATATCTGAATAGTTGTAATTTAAAAAATAGCTACTTAAAATATATATCTTTTAACAGATTAATCGTTTACTGCTTCACCCAGTGGTAATGTAATATAGCTACTTGGTCTTGGGTCACTTAACCTCTGATTCATGTGTCTTTTATAGTGCAAAATGCATTTAATGGCCTTATTAGCAACTTACTAAAGCAAGGAAATAAGGTTCCACCTAACAGAGCATTTGTTGTGGTTAGAGAACCTCTTTCACAGGGGCCAATGGATTATGTTTATGGACACATTATTCTATGTTTTCAAAAGATTTCTTTGTTTCGCTCAAACGGTCCAATTGTACCATTCCTTTCATGAGGAACTGCTGTTGATTACACCCTCACATTAACGGAAGCAATTATGAAGGAGGTGTTTTCAGGGCCTTTCGTCCATGGCGTGATTAAATGAGAGAAACTTGAATGGAGACAAAAGCATAACAGCTGTGTGGATAGAAACACTTTCACCGCGGGTTTCTTCCTTGGCGGACCAGAGTATGCATTTCCAGTTTGATTTCCAGTTACCATAACAGAAAACCCCCGACGGAAGCATGAAAGTGAGTGTGGCTTGTTGTCGCGACTGTATCCCGTAGTGCAGTATTTCGCAGTCTGCTCCATGGGGACTCACAGATGGTCCATGTTTTTGCTCCCTCCAAGCTCCCTGCCAGAGATTCCACATTTTCGCTACCTTCCAGCTCTCAGGTAAAGAGTTGGAAGGGAGCAAAAACATGGACTGTCTGTGGGTCCCTGAGGACTGGATTGGGAAACACTGCCTTAGTGTAAAGATCCCTCTAACAATTTATCATTCTAGGAACGTTTGCAAAATGTTACGATTAAGGTACACTTTCAAAGTGTCCTGTTTTCCTGATGTTCCCAGAACATTATGCCACTACCTTTACTACAGAAAAGACTTATAATATCAAAACAAATAAAATGCCTTGTGGTGCAGTGGGTTCTAGTGTCACTTTACACCTCAAAGATAAAGAGTCTTAGACTGGATGGTGCATTCACAGTATATTCATATAGCACTTTTATAAAATAATATTGTAATATCAATCAATATTTTTCAACATAAATAGCGTTAAAATTATGTTATTGTTCTGACAATGTTATTGTGATTGATAGAACCTTTGTTAAAACGTGGAAATAACATTCCATTATTTTACAGTATGAACATTCTCAGCCAACTTTGAAAAGACCTTCATATAACCTTGGCTAGAGTTCTGGGAACGTTCCCTGTCTGCTGGCGAGGTGTGGATGGATGTTGGTGTCTATGCTAACTTGTCTGGTAAATTGATACCAAAAAATGATGCTAAATACGCCAAGAGGTTATCTTTCTTTCAGGCTCCAGTCAAGTTTGTAAGCCCGTTTTCATATAAAACATCAGAATAACAGAATGTTCAGTGCACTTATTGGCATCACCACCCAAAGCCGGTGTATGGGCAGAACAGGGCTGGGTCCAGTCTCAGCTCAGTCTGGCCAGCATTTGCCTGTTCTGGTCCCAGTTTGTTTTACGGGAATCCTCCGACAAAAGGGCACACATGTCACGCAGGCGTTCATGCATCACATCCAGGGCACAGCTATCAATGAAGCATGAGACGGCTCAAGAACCCAATGATTAAAAGCCTAGAAAAGCAATCATTAAAGTCACCTGATTGGATCGCAATGCAGGAACATATTGTAATGTGCTACCGCTACTGATTACGTTTCTTTTTTACTTTCAACACATTTTAAAAATGATTTTCTGATGAGACGGGCTGGCCCCCCTTCCTGGGTTGTTCCCTGCCTCGTGCCCAAACAGTAGCTTCCGGGATAGGCTCCGGACCCCCCCACGACCCAGAAGGATAAGCGGTTTGAAAAATGGATGGATGGATGGATTTTCTGGTGATTCCTTCTTACTAGATCTTCATTACTTTTCTTAATTCATGGCCCAAATGGCAGCGTACACAAAAATACATATTTGTTTAATATGGAAGAAGTGTAGCGTACAGTATTTGGGTACTTAATATATCTATAGGTATATTAAGGTATATATCTCTGTATGCATTTTCCAGGAGCCTGACTACTTACAAAATTTCCAAGCCATGCAAGCCGTCGAAGCAGTTGGGTCCAAGAGTCTGGATTCTGTTGTCATGGAGATATCTGGGTGTAGACAGAAAGTCCACCTCAGGTATTGTGAAGACAGAAAATGCACTTTCCTGCCTTGACCATTATGATTAATAAATGAGCATCTCAAGACTGTCAAAAGTGCTTCAGCTTCATTGAACTTAAACACATGAGCTTTCTTGAGATTAAATCTCCATATGCCGTTCCATACTTGACTTTGTAAAAGTACGGATTAAACCATGAGGTGATGATTCAGTGTTGCTGTGCCCCTTTGACTGTCCTGTAGATGCTACCTCCTCGCTTCTCTAAGAAGTTGTCAAATCGAATCAAATCACATTATTTGTCACAGGACCTGACATTTGTGGAGTGCAGTTGAGCGAAACACTTGTGTGTAAGTCTCACAACAGCAGCAAAGGACAGTACGATTGGAAGTTTATTGGAATAGCCAATAACATAGTAACAATAAATAGTGTGCAACTTTAGAGACAAATAAATATTATGGACAGTGATACAGTAATAGACAGTGAATGAGTTTATTGGACATTGCTCAGCATTCTGACGGTCTGGTGGAAGGAATTGTTCCATTGATTTTCAGAAGCAGGATGTGATGGTCAAGGATACTCACAGCACCACTAGATTGGAGAGGTTATGGAAGGCAGTGTCAGGGATGTGAAGAATGCGGTTCAGAGCCAGTGTCAAGGCCTGCAAGGAAGGCAGGTGGGCGAGGGCGCGTACAGGGACCGCCATCAGCACGTTGTCATCCAGCCACAGATGCTTCAGTGACGGCAGACATGAGAAAGTCTGCTCTGGGACCTCCGTGATTTGGTTGCCGTCCAGACGCCTATGAAGGACACAGTCAAGAACAAATACTGAGAAATACCCAGACTGTTGGTCATGGATGGTTGAGGACTGGGACACAATATTTCATTAAGTGTCCTTCAGAATAAGGGAAGTGCCCTTGGCATGAAGGGGATTCTCCCCATTCAAGCTCCTGTTCAGTAGGCAAGTAGAGGGCTGCTTGATTTCACTCGGGCAGCCTGGAAACAGGAACCATTGCCGTATAAGACTGTGGTGGATTACATGTGGGACATGGGGGGGGGGTGCCTGATAGTCCAGGAACACAAGAAGCAAACTTGTACTACAACTGGCTGGTGCAGGTGCATGAGTTCCAGCCTACTCTCCTCTTCCTTGTGCAACTTTCTGGTCAAGTGGCATGATCCATACACCATGGTTGAAAAGAGCTGACCTATACATTACCAGGTGAGCTGGCCTGGTCACAGAAGGAGAAAATTTACTTGCTGAAAGTGTGTATTAACGTTCTCTTCACAGGAGGAACCCTAAATCAGAATTGATCCCTTGGCTTACAGGGACAAGACAAGACCTGAAGGAACTAGTAGGACAGAACCAGGATGTGATCTCCACCATGTGCTGGGTCATACAGTGATAGTCCACCACCATATACCTGGGAAAGTGGTGAGGCAATGACCCTCCCCCACATCCCGGAGACCTGGCGGTAGCTATCGAAGCTGTGATCCAGAAGATGCTACCACTCAGTGTGATTGAAGACGTTCCAAGTGCCTTGTCCTCCCTAATAATGAGTCAGTGCAATTCTGCAATGACTTCTGATGGAATTGAACAGGCTTGTCCTACCTAGGGATGATGAAATGATATATGAAATTAAATTAAATTAAATAAGTCCTGATATAGCAGTACTCTGGACCACATTTGCAAGTGCTGCTAACCCAGTAACTCAGCCAAAGAAACAGTATCTTTCTTCAGTTTTGCCATTTTCTCACCACCTTCCAGTGGATGTGGGACATCGTTCTTCAGTCGCATTAGGTATATGCAGCTGCCTACTCCGACAGTGTAGTCATGCATGCTTATAGCAGGGAGGACGGTTCAGGACCACCAACCCTGCCAAATGCTATTTTGGCCTAATGGAGTCCTACTACCTGGAGGTCCTCATTGGACAAAGCCTGCTCAAGCCACAAGAAAAGAAAACAGAGGCTGTTCACTGTTTCCCAAGACCCAGGTACAGGCTCTCCACGGGTTCACAGCATACTACCAATGCTTTGTACCACAATTTTCTTCTATAGCGAACCCCTTATCAGACCTCACCCAGAAGAGCCTAATTGGGCAGTATGGAACTACCCAACTAAGCAAGCCATCGTATACCCAACACCTACGTTAACATATAGAGCAGCTGAGATCAGGTGATCTGGTCTATATCCCATGTGTTCCTAATGAAATTCTTTGCCATTGGATTTGGCACAGCACAAGTGACACGATGGTTAGGAAATGCAATAAGAACAGAAACAGCTAATACCACAGCCCACAAATAAGCTCTGTGTTCTCCCAGTTTTCCTCCTGCAGTCCAAACACATACAGTTAGATTATTTAGAAACTCCAAATTGCCCACAGTGTGTCCTGCAATAGACTGGCCTCCTTTATAGGCTGTACCCCAGCTTTGCGCCCTGTGGGACAGGCTCCAGACTCCTTGCATTCCTGACTAATGGAGTATAAGCAGTTAGATGATGGATGGATATCTTTGGATAATTTAGTCTGGAACAGTGTTTGGAACATACACCCAGATTGATGGGAACACAATTCAGTAAATACTTATGTCTCAATATGAGTCTGACAATTATTTACTGCAATAAATTAGTAACTATATTTTCTCTATGAGACAGTTGTGTGTATGGAAGCCACAGCTGCCTGAAATCTTCCATTAAGAATAAAATATCTGACATTTGGCACAACTTAATTCTCTGTACTGGAAAATTCCATTTGAGGCCCTTGTAATATCATTAAATTGCTGTTTTATTGTCACCCTGTGTATTATAATTACAAAACTGATCCTCTCTTTTAGATGAACTGTAATAAAACTTTCAACAATCTAAATGGAGCCTTAGATAAATTAGCCACAATGCTGAGTTTTCTGAAGCTTATGGTTGCCAATTAACACTGATGAACGTGGCGCGTTCCTGCTGACCCTGACCATGCCAAACATTACGGAATTGTGCTACTCATTTATTCCTGGCTCATGATACCTCTCTGATCTGGAAACAGAATTTTCATTCCACTGTCTCTTCAGTGTTATGTATATTGTGATTTTTTTAAAATTGGACAGTTAGCTTTTATGGAATATCAGGATCATTATCGGTTACTTAGCTGATGCCTTCATCCTAAACAGACAGTTTTGATTGAAACATCTGGATATGTGTTATGTCTATGGGTAATACAAGAGGGTCTCTCAGGATTTAGTGCCGCTCATAGACTTTTCAAGGGGCAGATGCTCGGGGCAGGGGGGTGGGCTAAGGGTAAATTTTGTTGACTGGGGTGGCTTCCCTTTCTATTTTTTTGGGATTGATGGTTGTTGAAAAGGAGGGCAGTTTCAAACTTTTCTGGGGGTGGGGGGGCTATGGGTAAATTTCATCAACTGAAGGGGGGATCCCCCTGCAGTTGAATTTTTTTTTCTTGTGATCATTGGTTATTGAAAAGGGCCTCAAAAGCGGGACAGCTTCAAACATCTGGCTGAAGTGGGTACCGGTGTTCACCCCCCGCCCCACATGCTTGCTATAGGTTATGAAGTTTTGGCTTTGAATACTACACTACCTGCCGCCAAGTAAACTCTAGCTAGATTGCAACAGATATCCATACATGTAACTCAGGTTAGATTTCCTGTGTACTGTGGAATGTGATCTCAGGTCTGCATAAGTCTTAGTGTGTAACTCACAGTGACAGGAGACTGGGCAGATCCCAGAAAGCACTGGAAGGGTGAAGCTCTAACTGGTTGTTCTGCAGCATGCTGCAAAGAAGAGAAAGAGCAAAATTAGCAGGACCAAGAGGTAACTGAGGAAAGATTAGTACAATAGAAACTGCAACTTTTTATAATTTAAGTTTCCATAACTCAGCGCACAATGACCATGTAATTAAAATGGATAATTGTATGCTAAAGTTTCGCTATCATCTATTTCCTCCCACCTGAGACTGATGTGGTAAAAATCAGACAGTAGGAAAGTTCATATACAGAATCTGATGGAATCCTTAGTATGAATTTAAATAGTTTTATTTACATACAGCTGCGGAAAAAATAGGAGACCACAGCACAAGTATTTCACTCATTTCTCGATTTATGGGTGTGCGTCTGTGAATTATATATATATATATATATATATATATATGTAACAAACTGCAGGCTGGTTCTTCTCTGTTTCTCATTAATGAAGGGCTTCTTCCTTGCGTTATGGGTCTTCAGTCCTGCTTCTAGGAGCCTGATACAAACTGTCCTAGCAGTGAATCTGCACTTAATGTTTCCCATTCCATTTGAAGGTCATTTGATGACATCCTCCGATTCATGAGAAACTGTCAGATAAATTAACAGTCATCTCTGGCATTACACATCACTTCCACCCTTTACCTGGCTGGTTTCTGGTCGTTCCCAGTGTCTCCTGCTTCACCTTATTCTTATGTACTGCAGCCTTAGAAATTGAATCTGCAAGCACCCTGCCACTCAGCAAACCCTTCTGTCAGCAGAACCACAGTTAAACCAGGATTTAAAAATGCACATTTGCTTAATTATTTTTTTTTATTATTTGCTTAAGTATAGAGCGGCCTCTTAATTTTTCTGTGGCTGTATATATTTTTTGGCAGACACTATCACCCAAAGTAACATATACATGATGCGGACAATTCAAGCATAGGGCTGTCAAGGAATCAACTTATGGACAAGTGCTAATTTTCCAATGACTGACCAGAGACAAGCACAAGTGGGTTGTGCGGAAATAGAGCTGCATTATCAATCCTGCTGAGGGTGTGTGTCTACAGGACACTCCTGAATACTCACAGCACTTTCAGGTTGTAAAGGCCAAAGAATGCCAGGCTAGGGATATGTCTCAGGGAGTTGCCTGACAGCCTCCTGCAGGTAGGAAAGAAACAGCGGGGAATGGGGGGGGGGGTCATGCCATTGTATCAAATCAGGCTCAATGGAGGCTTTGCAGTGAGAAGCGATTAGCAAAGGAGATTTGTGATCAAATGCCATTGGTTAAATCATCTGGAGGTTTATGCCCTGTGGTGACATCCAGTTGTGTAAACATTCACCTTTTTTATTACGCCATATGGGACGAAAACATTTGTCAGTCATGCCAGCCTGCTTACATGGTTCTAGTTTGTTTTTTGACACCCTGTCTTGGCTGTCCGTTTCAGTTGGTACAGTTATTCAATTCAATACAATTTATTTTTATATAGCGCTTTTCACAACAGAGTTGCGCCAATGCGCCTTACAGGAGTGTGTTTTGGAACAGTTATGAGCAATTGTCTATGCTACAAAAACAAAACGAAAACTTTGGCTTTGGTTCCAAGGTCTTTTGCTTTGTTTCCAGCCACATGGACGATGGCAATGGTAGATTCCATTGAATCCAAGGCAGCCGCATTGCGTTTGATGCCACTAACACTGTTTTCACATGCATGCAAAGTTCACAGCTCAATCAGATGCTTTGCCCAGCAACCCATGATTCACTTATCATCATATTTCCTCCCCTGTGGAATCTGGTCTTTGGTTCCCTGCGATTCTGCTTTATTTGCCTTTAATGGCTTGATACCTAATTTTGAGAATTAGAAAAACATGCCGTTGATGTCATTTCAAAACATGGAGCACTTGAGGAGGTTTGATTCTCTTGTTCATTGGGGTTTCAGCCAGAGGCTGTGGGAGGATGTCATTTCAAAAATGTTTTCTTAATGCATAAGTATCACTCATATATTTAAAGCGTTTATTAAAAACAGATCTTTCTCACTACAAACCCATGCTTAATTCTGAAGACAATACTGAATTTGTGTTAGGGAGGTAACTGTTTGAAGGAGGTAATCACTTACAGTGCCAGTCAAAAGTTTGGACACACCAAACCTCCTACAAATGAGAGTGTCTCATCACATGACCTGGTCACCTGACCTAAAGACAGTTTGGGAAGAGTTTGACCAGATAGTGAAGGAAAAGTGGGTGCTTAGAGTATGTGGGAATGCCTTCAAGACAGCTGGAAAAGCACCTCAGGAGGCCAGCTCATGAAACTGAAGTAGAGGAGACAGTTGGGTCAACCAGTCCCTGGACCAATTGCGGTTAAGGGCCTTGCTCAATGCCCCAGTGGTGAGATCAATGTGCCTCCCACAGAATCTGAACCAGCCACCTTCTGAATCCCAGCTCACAGAACTGCCCTTCCCTCCCCAACAAATAATTATCTTTTTGTTTAATGCTGTTTTGGTCAGTGCATAATTCGATGTGTTATTTTATATAGTTTAGATGTCATTATAATTATTCTAAATATATATATTTAAGGCAGTCATTGGGTCTGTTTCTGTTTGACCAGTGATATTAAAAGCTTAATGTTGACCATGACAAAAGGAGAAAGCAGGGGCTTTAATGTTGTGTCTGCTACTGATAATGAGGTGATTTGTGTTCAGTTCCTTGTGGAAGTCACCAGCCTAATTTTCCAATCCAAATGTAATTTTCACTCAACTAGCCAGCTAGACATCATTACCTGTAATCATTGAAGGTAAAACTGAGGAACATTGAACCTTTTAGGCATGCATGTGTTTTTCTCTAGTAGAGATACAAATCCATAGCACAGATTGGGGTCTGATGTTTGTCATGCTTGACAGTGCCTCGATGTACGCGTATAGCAATCACAGAAAGCTAGCAGTGAAGGGACCCCCCCCAGAGCCCTCTCCCCACACTGCCTGCCAGGTAAAGTTCATTCATGGCTTTATTTGATCATGTTTTGAGTTATGAACGGCATGGGGTGGCATGTTTTTATTGCCAGCTGTATTTGGAAGTTTGGCCAGGGTGCAGAAGTCAAAAGAAATGCCAAAGATCAAGGTATTCCTTTCTTAACCACTAATACAAACCTTATGCTGGTCTGTCAGACCTCTCAGATCTCTACATCAGTTCTCCTTAAAGAATTATTCATAAAAATTCAGCCAGAATGCATCTATGTATTTAATCAGCATTTATTGGTGCTGTATGTGCATGAGTAGTAAGCAGAAACCTCTGCTAAAGTTTAGCATTGGCCACTATACTGAATTTTCCAGGTTCACTGGAAAATAAATCAGAATAATGCGCTCTAACTTCCAATTTTCAAATAACAACAAAAGACCAAGTAATACTGCTGAAAATATCATTTTACCTCAACCCATGGCTCAATGGTTATACCTGGATGTCTTACAGTGACATTAGCAAACAAATTATCAAGTCACAGTCCTCGTATCAGCATGGACAGAAAAGCTGTATGGATGGCAGAGTTGAATCAGATTCAGACTCAGAGTAATGAGCAAGATGCATGTAAACATGATGATTAGGGATGTGCCAGGGTATGGAAAGGAAAGTAGCTCAACAACTTGGGGGTCAAATCCCACAAAGCACAAGTAATTCTGTACCTTTTCCATAAAGCTTAAGGTCCAATAGCTCAACAAGTCAAGCATTGCACTAATGATGCAAAGGTTGTGGGTTCAAATGCCAGGGAGCTCTCGTAAATTATAACCTTACTGTACTGCTGGTAGCTTTGTATTAAGATGTCAGGTAATTGTAACGTAAATCATCAGGAAGAATTATTGTGAACTTGAGAGAATAGAGACTTCCTATGCAGGTATCATCCTGTGCTGATATGTGTGTAATGTTATGTGCGGAAACGTGCAAGTTACACACACTGTGGCGTGTGTGTGAGAATAAAACTGGAAGGCAGGTGAAGTTCAAGGTGCACATCAGGAGCCCTTCATGGGGTGATTTCTTGACAGAGGGCACAGCCACGGGGGAGGGGAGGGGCACTGTCCAGGTGGTCTTTACTGTTGGTCGTCTGTGCTCTGAACCTTCTGCCATGTTTGTGTAGTGTTCTGATCAGCCCTGCTAATTATGCGCAAAGCATCTGATGAGTAATTTCACGAGTGTCTTTGGAGGCTTTTCCCAAATGGCCCTGGAAACCAGATGACTGTGTGTGAGCCAACCCCACTGATGATGTCAGAGAGGGTGGTGTTCATCCTACAGTAAATAGGGGCCACTAATCCATGCCTCAGCATGGCCCAGGATAACTCAGTCCATGAGGCATTGCTTAGTAACATAACCCTCTAATGGAGATCCATGTGCTGTAGGAGGAGACCTCGGTCAAATGGCCATCTTGTGCTGGCTGATATTTGGGGTCGTTTTATCGAATGAGATGTGCTACATTGAGCCCCTGTGGCGTGCGTTAATGTGCACTGCAAACCCAATAGGAGCCCACGTCAGGACCTCTGCCCCTCAGCCCCGCTCAGCGACAGGCTCTTTCACATACACCCATCAGCTTTATCTAACTGCTTTGACTACAAGAGCAAAAGAATCCAGTATGATACAAGGAAGAGGGTAAAATAATACACCAAAGGGTAACCGAATCCAAAGCATGTGCTGACCCTCAATGGCCTTTAAAGTATAGATAAAGCATCAATTGATGTTGATTACTATTCTTAATGATTGTGATTTAAAGTGATTTAATGCAGTCTCAGACAAAACTACTCACAAGCCTCCACAAAATTAGGGGTTAATGTATTTCCACACAGCTGATATGACGGCTCTGTCGAACTACCAGCCATCACGTGATCTTCGCTTCTGGTTACGGTATGTCGCTCTAAGGCTACAAGCATTTTTTGGAATTTTTCAGCTACCTCTGATGGACCACTGCCACCCCCGACCCCCCCACCACCATTTCCACCTCCCCATACCCGATCTAGCATTTTATCAGATCGGTGCCATCTCTAACGTTATTTGCAATCTGCTCTGATTTAGTGGCCTTATTCCCAGTGCTGTTTTAGCATTTGTATGTAACAGTCAACAAATGACAGCAGTCGATCAGATCATATAATGGACAGTGTGATTTTCAGTGCGACGTATAGAGACTTTATGTCAAAAACATACTGCTGTTACCGTTTGCAGTACTTACAGTTCCAGCAGTAAGTGAAGATTTTGGAAAGCCATTGGCTGGAGCTCGCTGATGTTGTTCATGCTCAGATCCCTATTAAAGGAAAGAAGATAAAAAGAAGCCATCTTATACAAACTCACTGCAGAATTATCATATATGTTTATACTAAATATATGACCACTGCCTGGATAAAGGACTGCAAGCAGAGAGTACAAACTCTATCCCAGTGTAAACTGAGGAGCAGCAGGAGTTGTGATGGTTACAGAGCTGTACTTGTAGATTATAGACCCTTGGAATGGAAATTCTGATGTACCTTCAGTCCAACTGTTAAAGGATTGTGTCTCAGGAGACAGCCCCGAAACCTCACAGCCCAGATATTTACAATGTGCACTTTTATACACTGTATATAAAACCAGGTTGTTGATCTGAGATGTTGCTTTTCACTTTGGACCCGTATTTGTTTCATGGCACTCTGAGCGATGGAGAAATACAGGCCAGGGTCATGAATAAACTCCCCAGTTTGTCCAGAAGAGGGACCCAGAGAGGAAGAGTGCAGATCAATGGGTCATACTGCAAGTCCTCTTCTTCTGTTTAGTTTTGAGTTGCTGTTGGCATGTCCACTCAACAGTAATGCAGGCTGAAATGGTCAATGGTCAACCCCCCACCCCACCCCAGAAAAAGGCAGAGAAGCAGGGGGCAGAAAAAATGGCTCCAGTGAGCAGCTCCGAAAGCTAAGCCTCTGTGCTTGTGATTGGAATGTCATTGGTTTTTAGCCCAGGCCTGGGCAGAACAGTCACATGTCTGCAATGCCCTTAATTCCAAGGTCCAGGGACACTGCATGTTAGTTGATGCTGCACTGTGACCCCCATGCTACGGAGTGCAAGATGGGGTTTGTGGTTTGTGCCAGAAAACAGCTGCTGTCCATGAAGAGATGTGGACAATACATAAGCAATTAGCAATTGGGCTGAGCTAGACAATGTTGAAAATAGGGAAGCTGAGTCCTAACAGTGGGTGACGCAGAGCAACAAAACCAATGTTGCGCAGGTTGTTCATCCAGTAATAATCAAATTACCCCGATATGGTTTTACTCTCAGGCAGAAGAAATCTGGTACCAGTTAGTGAAGCTTTGTCCTGAACAACAATATCAGTGTAATGGATTTAATATTATATGTATAACTTTGTTAAACTGAGTGTATTACAAAATTTTATAAAATTAAACAAGCATGCATACAGTATATATAAGATAAAGTTACAACATTCCATTAACCTCTAAAAATGGAAATTGAACGTAAAAAAGTGTAGAATTAGTTGGTCACTTATGATGAGAAAAACCATTAAAAAAACTCTGCAGGTGGAATTCGTCTTTTATATGTAGTGACCATTCTGGTATATAGCCTGTTGAAATATTTATTTTCATTTTCATTCAAGCACTTTGTCTTCTCGGCTTCTGTAAGCACATGCTTCAATGAGATTAAAATCAACCGGTTATTGTATTAGTCTGTTTGAATTCAGTTCTAGTGTCCTATTGGGACCTTCTGTGGTCTCCGTTTGGACAGGAAAGTCGACCTTAACTCCCCGGCCCTGCTACTTCACAGACTGGACTGTGAACTCTGTACACCTTTGTACACCTTTGAACATTGTATTAGGCTCCAAACTCTCTTCTGTGTATTTAACCCAGAGCATTTCTTAAACACTATTATAAAAAGGAAGACCGAGGAACCCATATGATAAATATGTAGATGAATTATGTAGATGTTATGTAGATGTTATGTAGAGGCCACCTGGGACTCAGTAATAGCAACATCTCCATTTTAGGGAGGGGGTACAGTAGCTCATGTACAAGCACCCAGGGGAATGAATTACTGTAGGTACTTGTCTTAAACAGATGTTCAGAGGTCACTAATTTTCTTACAGGGAGTAAAAAGGGACAAAAAACTCAGGTCAAAAGAACATTCACTAGCAACTCCAATATACATTTCTGCCACATTGAGCTGGATGTGCAGTGATTGGAAGCAGATGTAAAGATTATCCAGGAGCTACAATAAGGTCTTAATTGGAGATGGGGGGAGTGGGTCTAATGGTGAGCAAGGAGGCCAAAGGGTCATCAAACCCAGTGCTTTACACACTAACCCCTACCTCTGTGGAGAGTGAGTAGGGAGGCCAAAAGGCCATCAAACCCAGTGTTTTACACACTAACCCCTAGCTCTGTGGATGGTGATTAGGGAGGCCAAAAGGCCATCAAACCCAGTGTTTTACACACTAACCCCTAGCTCTGTGGATGGTGAGTAGGGAGGCCAAAAGGCCATCAAACCCAGTGCTTTACACACTAACCCCTAGCTCTGTGGAGAGTGAGTAGGGAGGCCAAAGGGCCATCAAACCCAGTTTTTTACACACTAACCCCTAGCTCTGTGGATGGTGATTAGGGAGGCCAAAAGGCCATCAAACCCAGTGTTTTACACACTAACCCCTAGCTCTGTGGATGGTGATTAGGGAGGCCAAA
>JAODJX010000129.1:25043234-25057408 GCA_026776945.1 Isichthys henryi | reverse complement strand
GCTGCTGCTATACTCCAAAGGTGGAATAGCTGCTGCTATACTCCAAAGGTGGAATAGCTGCTGCTATACTCCAAAGGCGGGGTACCTGCTGCCATACTTCAAAGGTGGGCTAGCTGCTGCTATACTCCAAAGGTGGAATAGCTGCTGCTATACTCCAAAGGTGGAATAGCTGCTGCTATACTCCAAAGGTGGGCTAGCTTCTGCTATATTCCGAAGGCGAACTAGCTGCTGATATACTCCTAAAATGGACAAGCTGCAGTTTTGGCTCCGTCAGCCCTGCCCTGGGGATCCTACTCCACCCACCCGGCTCCATTTAACACACATCTGCTCTACTCCAGCCGGACTGGACCATTTTACTACAAAAAGCTACAAAAGGCGCTTTCCTGCATGACAAGACGAGGTCCCGACAGCAGGGAAAAATGGGGTCTTTATAGATTTGGACTTGGAGGTAATTGCCTGTAGGAAATCCACTCTGACTGAAACAGGCACCAGTGACAGCTACATAAATACAGGCTACTCTCTGCTCTCCCAGATACAAGTGCAAGAAAAGGAAACAATGCACGCTGGCTAATGCAGATAAGGAGGGGCTGTAAGCAAACACAAGCAAGGTTATATCTTTGGGAGTGAAACTGAAGATTCTGCTCTTTCGAGCAAGTCTCAGAGAGCTAATGCATGGGTCGTCATCAAGGAGGGGGACATCAGCATGGAGAAATCATAAGGATCAATGGAAAAAATCCTGGATTTTCTGGAATACTAAATCTTTCAAAGATCGCCAGGCAATAACTACTGAAAAGACTTTTTTAAAGTGCCAGACTTCATTGCATGGACTATATGAAACTAAAGAAACAAAAAAAAAACAAACTAAATCCAGAGTGATTTCAGAAGAGTATCATCTCTCTTTATTGTAAACAAAGTCACTTGTATTCTTGTATACCGTATTACACACGTATTAAGAAAAAAATTATTTAGAAGAGGAATGTTTAACTGAATTATACTATATGGAAGCTTTTCAAGTAGTCACTTAATGGAACAAATTTGAAAATGTTTAAGAAAATGTTTAATGCTATTTTTTTTTTTGCAGCATAATCAATGAGACTTTTTCTTCATAAATATAATATCCAAAGTAAGTTTTGTGGAAAGTACAATATAACATCGTTAAATATAATGTGCCATAATGATGGCAAAAGCATAAAAACACAATAATGCACAAAACATGTTAAAAACAAAAAGAAATTGTAAGGTTATCAAATTAGAAATTCAAACAGATCACAATAATGGCAAATGCAAAACTGAGGTACGTAGAGTAAAAATTTGAGATCTGCATTCAGTTTCACTCGTTGGGGTGAAATGCAGACCCTTCACGTCTGCATCAAATCCGGAACAGTGTCTCATTTTGCAGCCCCACCTTGTGGTTGAACATATGCATATAGACCCATCTGCCATCTTCACATACGCATTAAGCCTATCAGCCAGAAATGCGGCGTACAGGGAGCACGTTTTGCTAGGTCTCCTGCCATGTTTAGCTTCAAGCAGGCGTCGAGCTGGCTAGCACAGCGCAGCAGGAAGCTATCGGAAAGATCCTAAAGCGCTTTGCTAAGCGCCTCACCTGCTTCGGAGAGGTCGCGCAGTGAGCTGCTGAGGGCGCTCCGCTTCAGGCCCTCCCCCATGGCGTAGCTGTCGTCCAGGCTGGCGCGGCTCATGTTACTGTTGCCCCCCTCCTTCTTGAGGCCCGAGCTCTGGGATATGCTTGGCCGGACCACGCCCTTCTGCTTCTCCAGCTCCGCTGTGTGACACAGGGACAGGTGAGGGCACAGTCACACCTGGCACTCAGAAGCGACTGATCTTCTCAAACAGCAACTGGTCTGCAGCTGCTCTGCAGGGGACGTGATCCTTTTTAAATCTCTCTCAGATCCACAGGCAGCGCAGTGGGGCTCGTTTCCCTCCCCCTCGCTCACGGTGTCACGAGAAACAATCTTACCAGTCATTCAGGAGTCACATTGTCTGCTCTTACTGCCTTTCTCTTTCATTCCCTAATTCAGGCTTTTATTTCCTTATTCAGCCTCCTTATGAACCAACTTATGAAATCCTATTAAATACCATTTTCCCATTAACTCAGATCACAAACCATGAAAATATAAACACTGTACACCATTCTGCATCCCAACATTCCCTGTCACGGTTTCGATATTCATGGGGTCAGCATCAGAAATTACTGTAAATGGGGAATTTATTGTTAGTCTTACAAAAGCTGCAGACAGTGTCCGAAGGCTAGCAGACGACACACCAAATGTTTAGTGATGCGAAATCTCACAGCGAATCTCGCAGTGATCTTCGAATCTCGCCTTCCTTGTATTTTGTTGTGTCGCTCACATGCTGGATTTGCTCGTGAAGGAGACCAAAATACTTTTGGTTTTTACAGATTGCAGGGGGCATTTCTTTTTGAGAAAGCGGGGACAGCCAGTCCCCGGGGCAATCGGGGGTTAAGGGCCACACTCAAGGGCCCTACGGTGACATCGTTCTGCCAACCGTGGGACCTGAACCAGCGACCTTCCAATGACCGGTGAGCCACACAGCACGTGTGGGGAAACTCACACTCTATCCTGTACTTCTCCATTTCCTGGACCTCTGCGATGGATTCCCGCAGGTCGTCCGTGAACTTCTTGCGATCCTGGGGGTTAGGGGCATTGAAGTTTATGAGGACTTTGATATCCGCACCTGGGATGGCGGAAGTGAGTCGGACTCCATGGGGATAATCTGGAAGAGGAAGACAGGAATTCTTCAGGACGGCAGATTGCACAGGGCTGAGTCAGTGTGGAATACGATGCTCACATTCGTCAGAATACCCAAGTTTATCAGAAAAGTGCTCCAGTCTCCTCCTCTCACATAACACTTGTCAGTAGGGTAATTTGAGGCTCCAGCACATGGGCTTTCAGGACGACAACAACATGAGTTCACAGAAGATCTGATGTCAATGAAGGGTGCACTTATGGATCTCACTTACACTGATTTTCAAAGAGGAGAACCTGCATCCCATACAGCGAGAAGGACTGCCTGAAGCTATATGTCACTGAGTTCTTCTTCTTCTGGAAGATCTTTGTTACCTAAATCAGAAGCAGATCGGACATACAGAGGTCATCCCCAGATGTCTGCTGTGATCAATAAACATAGTTTTGTCCTATTTTTGTTGGGTCTCATATTGATTACTTGGGCCCCTTCATGCTCTATCCTGGAATTTCAAAGCTTTATTGATATTTTCAACATGATATGTGAACCTGAGGCTAGAGATTTCACACCGATAACAATAACATCTGCAATAACAACACAGTTTGAGTCTGCAATGTATTTACTCTCACAACAGGGGAGTCTGAATTGATATTTACAATTTTCTTTGACATTGAAAAGTTCTCAGAGGAAGTACATCTTTTATTTCTTTGTTCCTAAGGAAAATACCCTGATGTTATTTATAACCCCAAAACACAGCTGGAAAGAGGAAAAAAATATATATGTTTACCCCGTCCTCTGTTTCCCGGCAAATTATAGATAATGAGGCAACACATTAAGGTACATCTCTGCTTCCCAGTAAGAAAGCACATTAATTACTCCTTCTATCTCTTTGAGGAAATTCTGAATAGCCTTAATGATTTAATTCGCCTAGGCAAAGCAGCAGTAAAGGGCCACTGCAGTGCTGGAAGTTAGAGAGACCCCTTACCACCAGCAGGTCATTGAACAGGAAGATCTCCCGCTGATGTAAACCCAGTTTCTGGGGCTTGTTGGGGTCCGGTACCTCAAACAGCCGGCAATAGCACACCAACCTGCGATGGGGCAGGGAGAGGACCTACACGGAAAAGAGTCAGGCGCACGTCAGGGGGAGCAAGGGGGAGGGAAATGAGCTTCGCTGCACTGCCTGTGGATCCGAGAGAGATTTAAAAAGGAAGCCTCGCTGCATAGAAAGAAGCTGGCAAATTGATGGGACCATCAGGGGATCCCTGACGGCCTGGTTGGGTTTCACTCTACTTACTAATTAATGCGTCGGTTCTCACATGACTTATTTACCGTAATTTGTCTTCTTGTATTTGTTTAATTGCTCGAAGAATCACATTAATTGCTGATATCTCACATGCGCTACTTAATCCTACACGACCTCTTTAAAATATAGTTTCAGCCTTCAATTAATGGCTAAGTTAGTCATCTGAGGATTGATTTGATGAGTAAATAATTCATGGGACATGTGGCAAACAGCAGCTTAAATTACTGTGAAATATGCACACTGACCATGTAAGTAAAACAATGACAAATGGCATACATACAGCTTGACCTTCAGTTTAGGAATCCTGTAATACTCTCTTTTATTCAACTTTCAGGATTCCTGGCCAAACAAATTGCACTCAGGTTCTTGGTGGTGGAGTTCTTAGCTAATTAGGTTTGATTGAGACAGCAATATGATATATTAATATTAACATTCTGTTAATTTGGCCATTCCATTTACATTTGACTAATTCAGGATACATGTTTAATAGATTGTTCATTTATTATTTATTAGATTCATTTTTTATTAGATTCATCAGTAAGTGATTGTTCAAGGGCTACAGTCGTTACTGAATGAGTGGAATTCCGTTACAAATGAGGACTTTACAGCAGTCATCTTCATAGGGGAAGTCAGGATTTCTTTGCTTATCACTTGCACCTATCCCTTGTTCTGCAGTGTAGTTTATATAAATAGTGAATTGCACGTTTTCTGAGCCCTAATGGCCTGTAGAAGTCCTGGTGCAGCATTACAGTGGCCGTAGCTTCTGGATACGTGCCTGTCCTTGCAGTAAGATTGTCTCCTTTTTTCATGTTGTTCGTGTGTCTCACAGCACCCTAATCCCTAAATAAATGTCACATTCCCTGTGGAATGTATGACGAAGCTGGATTTCTTGCTTAACCTGATAACTTATCAGAATTTATCTTTGTTAAATTACATTTTGCCCAGACTACCTTAAATCTGAGAAGTTATCCGGCTAAGCAAGAAATCCGGCTTAGTGGTACAGGCCACCTGATGTGTTCCAGTTTTCACAGTTTCTCACTAAATTAATAATACCAGTCGACACTGTTCACCAGAAGGAGCAGTGCTGGGAAATGCTGATATGAATGACAAAATGTATTACAATATTGCTTATCGGGTACCGCAGAAAAATATCTAATCTGTGATCTCCTTTTCTAGTTATTACTCAATGGACAGCACTGTTTCTTAAGCAACTAGCTCCTCTTAATCTGAGTGTGGCGCAAGATGGTGGTTCCCTGACCAAAGCGTATACGTAAATTTGTAGACCTTAGGTTGTTCATGGAAGATGAAAATTGAGCAAACAGTGCAGTTTACTGCTGTGCTGGAAGCAATTTCAGAACTTCAGAAAACCAAGATTTCTTTGTATAGCTCATGACCACATGCTCGCTGTGCAATGGGAATAAGCGATACCAACTTCTATTGCTTGCTGTAACAATGGCATTCATCTGGTGCAGTGTTATCCCATCCGGTCCTCAGGGACCCACTTTTGGGTCATGTTTTTGCTCCCTCCGAGCTTCCTAGCAGACAGTCCACATCTTTACTACGGGAGCTGGGAGGACGCAAAAATGTGTTTTTGGGAATTTACTTACAAGACATCTGATTGGTTGGTCTCACCTCTTCTAGTTGCTTGGACCCAGCTCCTCTACAATCTGATTGGTTATCTCTCTGAATCTATAATTTTTCCTTCTGCCCTCAGAACATTTTTGTGTAAGTACAACTCCCACAACCCAAAAAACATGTACCGCCTGTGGGTCCCTGAGGACTGGATTGCGAAACACTGATCTGTTGGTTTACATGGACACAACCCCTTTAAATCTGCTTCTAATAGAAGACAGAGAGGCACAGTTTTGGTGAACAAGCAGTGAAGGTGAAGGCGAATGACTGAAAGAGAAAGGAAACACTCACACATCCCAGGCCATGGTGGAGAGAGCCGATCTGTAACGCAAGAACAGAGAGGGCTTCAGAAGAAGAGCTAGCAAACATC
Source organism: Isichthys henryi (assembly GCA_026776945.1). Classification (NCBI taxonomy): domain Eukaryota; kingdom Metazoa; phylum Chordata; class Actinopteri; order Osteoglossiformes; family Mormyridae; genus Isichthys; species Isichthys henryi. The sequence goes on along the minus strand of JAODJX010000129.1, from coordinate 25,051,379 downwards.
AGCTCCATAGTATGAAGTGAAACATCTCACCACGGCGCTGCCAGAGATACGATTCGATAATATTAGAAGCGGCTTGTATCAGAAATGACTTGCAATCTTGCTGGCAAACCTTGATTTCTTTTTGGAACAATTCAAGTTAAGTACAATTCCCAAGGGCACAGCAACTACAACCCCTTTAATCACAAAGCTGTCTGCTACTCTACTGCTGGGAATACATGAGATGCACATTTTCAAACCTTCAATTTTTCTGTCATTGCATTTTCTTCTCATGTATCAAGTCTCCTTGGACGTTAGATTAACCAGGACATGTATCGCAACACCTTGCTTTTCAATGTTATGCACTTATTATATATTGTTATTATTATATAAGTAATTATTCGTTATCTCAGGCCTCAGTAAAGTAACCTGCCTGCTTGAGCACTTGTATGAATCTGTTCCCTTCCCAGTCAGCCAGCGATTTATTGACAGATGTAAGCTTGCAAACGATGAGCGATTTAAAATGATTCCGGGGACAGCTACACGAGTCACTGTGGACAGCATAATCCCACTGGTCATTACTGGGAGCATCCGAAAATCTCAGCTTCCTGACTCTCAAGGATTTCAAGGATATTAAACACCTCAACCATGAAGGTCTCAGGCGGGCATCATGAAATCAGGGGGAAAAAAAAAACTATCAAAGTACAAACTAATTTCTCAGCCTCTGCTAACCCTTCAACATTGGCTGATACAGGAGTTGATTACAATCTCGGCTGCATCTCAGAATCCACCTTGGAGCATCCTGACGAAGGCCTGGATAGGAAAGTGATGGTGGCCCCACAGCAGAGATGCACTCACCGGCTTCTTCCCCACGATCAGCTTCTCCACTTTCTGCACTTGAGACACGTGATCCTCATTGGTTTTCAGCTCCCGCTTGCGGATCCTCTCGTAGATCCCGGTCAGCATCTCCCGGGGGATGTCCTCGCCGTCGTCCACCCCTAGTGAGGACAACTTTTCGTCAGTAAGCGTTGACTGGTCTGGCATGCATGCATGCAAACAAACACGCACTCATACGCCAAGGATCACGAGAGTGATGCGGACTCTACATCCCTCTCTGGGTCAGGTTTATGCCCGTAATCGATGTTTCTCAACCAAGTCCTCGGGGGGGGGGCCCAGACAGGGAATTGGGAGAGAGCAAAAATGGGGACCGTCTGGGGGTCCCCAAGGACTGGTTTGAGAAATGCCGTCCTAAATGAACCAGCTGTAAATACCTTTAAGTCAAAGCTGACCCTCTGCAGCATCGCACCAGAGACCATGCGGCCTCCCTCAGTCAGCAGAGGTGGAGATTTCAGGTCCAGAAAGTACAAATCCAGTCCAAGATTTTGTTTCAACCAACCAGTTGAGTATAAAGAGTCTCAGTCACAGAATACTCAGCTGGTTGGTTGAAACAAAATCCTGGTCTGGATTTGTACTTTCTGGACCTGAAATCTCCACCTCTGTCAGTCAGCCATGCTACCCAGCCAAGGCTGCAGCAATGAGCCGTGCTTCTGAAGAGCCTATTAATCAAGCCGTAATACATTCGCAAATTCAATTTGAGCTCTCTCAAGTAGCACGTATGACAGGGCAATAAGTAACGAAACCGCAGAGGGAGCTGAGAACGCTATTCTGGATTAGTCGCGAGGCCCTGATTTTGGTGGCCAACCTCTGAGGTTCTTCACAAAGTCCTCCAGCTTCATCTTGCGCTCGGGTTTGACGTTGGGACTGTACATGTCGGTGTTGAGGAGGATGATGGCGAAGGCCAGGATGAAGATGGTGTCGGGATTTCTGAACTGACGCACCACTCCGGGGTTACAGATGCAGTAGCGCTGACTGTTGGGGATGCGATTGAAGAGGACAATGAACCAGCAGCAAACAAGGCTCTGAAATACCCCACTGCTGCTGGATTACTGCAGTTACCACTGGCCATTTTCTGCAAAGCTGTCAGTTTTAAGGCAATTCATGCCAGATAGGAAACCCACAACAAAAGATCTTCTGGAGGATCTGAAGATGGGAACCACATCACAATATCCACAAGGGTATAAGTGCTGTGTCTTCAAAATGTTGACTGAAATGTGTGTGAACCAGATTATATTTATTTATGTTTCTCCATGAAAGCAATCACATTCAGCAAAAGCCAGTAGCAATTTGCTTCCTGCAAGCTCTCTAGTTTGCTGAAATGGTAGCATAGTTATTACAGCCAATAAACTTGCAATTCTTCCGTGTATGTGGAAAGGATAAGCATAAAGGTATTGCTGTGTGTCAGAGTTAATGACACGTGACCTCTAGAATTGGGACCTTCGTAACCATCTGAAGCCGTATCCTTTAAACTCCAAAACTGCACTTCACCTGTAAGCCTCAATGAGGCGCTCTACTTTCTGAGCCTCCCCCTGGACGCGGATGTGAGCCTGGAACTTCCTGAGTGCTTCGTCCAGTTCCATGCCTGAGAAGTCCATCTCGTCCACCACACAGCTGCAAAGGCACACCAGATTAAAGTATGGGAAGATGATGTACGTTACGGTCATAATTCAACAGCCTCTGCTTAAGAATTTGGTCTTAAACACTCTTAGGAAAGTGAGGCCTTTGTCTTTGCGTGTCCCATGTGTCAATACCCTGAAATTAATGGGAATATACTGTGAATTGAATTTTCAATAAATTGCAGGGCCGGACAGGTGGAACGGGCCTGTGAAAGCTTACAGTGTGACCATATGACACAAAATGATGGAGCGTAACAGCAAGTCAGACTCCATCAATTCCTTGACAGGAAGGCAAAACATTTCTGGGCAAATGAGATCTCAGCTGTTACCCTGATGCCAACCTGAGGACCACAGACAATTTGCCAGAAGCAGGACTATTGACTTGCTGCTCCTAATGCATAAATCTCTGAATAGTTTGAAAGACAATAGAGGCGAGGCACTACTAGTAACTTCAGGCTGGGTTAGACCATCAGGGGCAGAACTTTACCACCCCCTACAGCACAGGTTATAACTGCTTGATTCTCTTTATAAGCCTAAGTCACTCTCTGATCCAGAGAAGAGAGGAGTCCAGCGGGACCTTTACGAGCACGATGCATCAATGCAGAGTGATAAGAGTTTAACTGCATGACGTCATCCACAATGGGATGGCTGATTTAGCCGTCCCTGTCACCGATTTGCGCAGGAAACCGGGACCGGTACTATCATGGTACTGCAGACTGACGGGTGCTTTTGTAAAGGTACTGCCAAAGTTCAGATTGGGAAGATTGTAATTCCTGAGTAAAAGCTCAAAATGCAAGCTGATCTGTATGTCACACAGAATTTAAAAGGTTTATTTTCAGTGTGGAAACATGTTGGTTACTTCCTGTGATCAAATAAATTTGAATTCAATGGTGAATTATAAAAAGGAATCAAATTACCGTATCTTTGAAAACAGACAAGCCCCTGCAGAACTTGCAAGAAGGGCGTGAAGAAAATTGAGAAAATGAAGATACAGGATAAAACTCTGGTGATGATAATGTACAGCACACCTTCCAGCACTGACGTCAGAGTGAGCAGACACCTTGCAAGAGTACTCTGCGGGGAGCTGCCTCGGCTGTACTCACTCAAGGACGTCTCTGTTGAACTGCTTCTGCCGGTTACCCAGAAACTCTCCAATCATCTGTCGGCTCAGGCCCTTCCGCTGGAGCAGGAAGTGGGCGACGCCCACGGGCGTGTCGGGAACAAACCCCCTCTCTATTAGATACTGGATCCCCTTCTCCGGCTTCCTGGAAATACGTCGAAAAGCACGGCTGTAATCCCAACATGAGCAGGGATGGGTCTCTCCAGATGGCTTGACACGTGTGACCCAACAGATCGTTACTAGAAGGCTATTTCTGCAAACCCACAGCCACGGAAGGACCCAAATCCATCATCCTGTATGTCACCACACTGTGAAGGGTGACACGTGGCAGACAGACAGGCACACACATGCAGGATTCTTAACACACACGAGCATTAAACACGTACATGCGTGTGCAAGCATACATTATACACACAATAAATGCAGGCATGCATGAATTCTCAGAAATATATGTGAAGACAAACAGATGTGAGCATGTTTAAGTCACAAATAAAAATTAAATACGATTTATATATTTTTATAACCCCTTTTTCATGAACAATATTAATAACAATAATATTTAAATACACCAGTAGCACTTATTTTAAGAATACCTAGATAAAAATGTATAAATGTTTTGCAACTGTGTGCAATAAATAAGCATTGAAATGAGGTGTAGATGTGGAAGTGCAACAGTGGATGGCGCTGTTGTTGAACACCCCAAGAGTTGAGGGCTCGAGCCACACCCTTGCGTGCATGTGTGTGGAGTTTGCATTATCTCCTTGTGTTGCGTCTAAGACATGCAGTTAGGTGCACTGGTATTCCTAAGGATGCCTTAGTGTGTGTGTGTGTGTGTGTGTATGTGCATGTGGATTATGATTATATTACATTGTGGGGACCAAATGTGATTAAAAAAACCTGTTATTTTGACATTGTGGGGACCATTTTTCAGGTCCCCACAAAGATCTGTGATTGCAATCAAAAAACTAAAAATGTTTGGTTATTTAAGTATTTATTTATATAAGGATTTATTTATGATTAAGGTTAGGGCTGGGTAGGGGTTAAGGTCATCATGTTTGGGATTAGGATTATGCCCATAGAAATTAATGTAGAGTCCGCACTAAGATATAGATACATAATCTGTGTGTGTGCGTGCGTGTGTGCGTGTCTGCGTGCGCATGAGTGTAGGTGTCCTGCAGTGGACTGGCACCCCACCCGGAGTGCACCCCTGCCTCTCTTCCCTATCCTGTCTGGGACAAGCACCAAGCTCCCACTGCCCATGATTAGCAGTTGGGAGATGGATGCATTACAATCTGTTACATTTTTTTTGTAGAGGACAAATTTATGTGCGCTGCATATGTGGTTACTTCTTTTCACTTATTAAGATGGCAGCAGTATGCAGCATCGCACATTAAGCTGTAACAACTACAGTGCAGCCATATCTTAAGAAAGGTGTGTTGGAATATCATTATAAACTGCCAGTATTCTGACTAAACTTAGCCTCAGATCAATTGCAGACATAAATTAGCATTTATATTTAACGACAAACACCTCACTCTTGGCACTTTCATATTGTATATTTGTTACAAATCAGCACCACTGCTGCTATTTGCATTAGCGAACACTCTACTATAAAAAACATTTCCAATCCAATTTTAATTTTAATTATAATATGCTACATTTGTCCTTGTCACATGTACCCTGGAATTCAAACAAACTTTTCCAATTCGTTCGAATTACTTTGCCATGTTGAGACACTTAAAAAACGCGGTAAGCATTACACAATGGGGATCTTCACAAACTCAAGTTAACAGACATTGCAAATATCCCATCGATCACCGTTCTAATCAGAAAATGTTTGTAAACCACTTTATGGTGCTCAAAATAGCAACATTCTTCCAGAAGGTAAACAGTATTAATCACACTTAGCTAGGGAGTGTGTCTACGATTTGGCAGCCTTGCTCTTTTCAATCTGATAGCATCTACTTCCTTCCACAAGCTTTTGCTCACTGTTACATGCTAACATATCCTTGTCGCTGGCATTCTGGTCTTTGGGATTTATTTCTCAGCTGAGGTCAATTATAGAAATTTTACATAAAAAAATGAAATCTTTCATTAAAAACTTGAATTCAATATCTTGTGTCAATTGCTTTTGGAACTAAGTGCACAAAATGTGGTCAAATTTCAGCTCTTTGATTGTATCTAATAACCAAAAGAGCCATTGTAGGGCAGTTCTATTCTTTTATTTGAAGCCATAACTATGGGTGCGAAACATAATTGCCGAACTTTTTCAGTAGCTCTACCTGCGCACCTTTTCCACCTTTTCAGATGTTTGATACCATTGGTTCATAGACACTGCAAAACTGAAATTATGAAGAAAGGGTCTGAACTCTGATGGGTTGTGTTGTTTTTGTTGGGGCTCCTCCATAGGTTCAACACAACTGTTTCAGCACTTCATAAGAGTGACACTGCCATCAGAGTTCAGATTTTGTCCATAACTGTCACTCCACACTCTAACCCAGGAAGGACCCCGATGCATCACGTACTTGTTGAAGAGGTTGAGGCCGATCCTGTAGTGCCTCTTGCGGATGACGTCGTTGCTGAAGGCAGGCGAGTCCCAACTGTTGCGGGTCTCCTTGTGGTAGGTTTGTTTGCTGAGGGTCTGCTCCCTCAGGCTATCTCGCGAAGACGACTCGGAGCTGCAGTTGATGGTGTCGTTGGAGTTGGATGTGCTGTTGATGCTGTCATTGTCCCCGTCGGAGAAGTCCGACTCGGACTTGCTCTGTCGGTTGGCGGTGCCGTTGATGGCCAGATGACCCTCCAGTTGCCTGGGTCGGTGTCTAGGGGGCTCTTCGTCGCGGGCTGGACCCCGGGGAGGGAGCCCGTGGGAGACATGCTTGGGGCTGCCCTGTTGACTGCTGAAACCACGGTCATAGGCGTTCTGTCGCTTGAGCGAGCCCCGGTCGGAGCGGTCACTTATCTCCACCGAACTGTCGCTGGGTGGTTCGATGGTGAGCAGGGGCAACTGGTCTACGCGGAGCCGCTGCTCCTGGCACTCCAGCGAAGGCGTGCTGCGGCAACTTGTGTCTGTGTCGCCCTTGTCGTCCTTGTGGGCCAGCGCCCAGTACTCCTGGGAGGAGGTGAGCTGGCGGAGGCGCGGCTCGGACTCGGTGCTGGAGAGACGCTCTGCCGCCTGCGAGAGCGCCAGAGGGGGTGACAGCTCCTCCTCATCGATGTAGAGCGTCACGTCGCTGTAAGAGGCCGTCATCTCGTCCGGCTTGCGCCGGTCGCCGGCCTGCGAGGGCTTTACCTGATAGGTTGCCTCCAGGTCCCGGTCGGGGTGGGACCTTGCGGCCTCCACTGGGCCTTCATCACCATGCAGGCTGCGGCAGTTCAGTGCATCGTCGATGGACTCTGCCAGAGACTTCACTTGCCGGGAGAAGGCGTCCTCCAGTTCTGTGATGGCGTCCGTGAAGTCGCCAGGGTCCGTTGGTGACTTCATGTTGCTGGGGATGCCTCCGTCACCGCGCTCGGCCTGCACCAGCGCCCCCAGCTCGGCGCCATCATCCGTCAGCGACACCTGCTTGCCCTCAAAATAAGAGCTGTGGACTTTTTCAGGTCCTTCAAAGGAAAACTGCATCCTCATATTGGACAGGACGATGCGTCTGGACATGCGGTTCTCCGACATAGAGCTCCTGAGGCGCTCGAAGTTCTTGTTCATCTGATACTGGCGGAAGGCTGTCTGAATGGTGCGGGCAGCATGGCGGGTTATGAAACGACCCCCATACTTTCGCTCTAGCATCTCCACCTGCGGAACATATCGCAAGTGTCACGGCACTGGAGTTAATCAGCACCCTTCTGACCAATCAGATATGCGAATTCAGCAGTGTCACGGTATCATGTGATTAATGCACATCTCATAAAACTTCACTGAGCTCAAATGACAGGTGCAATTACTCGACACGTATGCAGTGCCTTCAATTATCAACTCGGGAAGGGGGGGGGGGTTGGGGGGGTGTCTGTGCACTCTCCATGGTGGCAGGTTAAAATAACCAATACACACCAGGAGTAATCCAGTTTATCGGAGTCCTGGATGACCAATTCAATGTTACACGCGGCATACTGATGGAGCTACAGTAACTGAAATTTAGGGGGAGCTGAATGTCGGTTTGTAAGTTAGCATAAAAATGGAGTCCATACCTCATCTGCAGTTGATACATCACACTGTGAAAAGAGCCACAGTGCTGCTTACGTGTCCCTCTCCTGTTCCTGACTCTCAGATTTCCCCATTGTGCATTACCGCATTTAAAGGGAAAGGTGTGAATCATGACACACACAAAGAAATCGCTGAGCTATTTAAAAACCAAGCACAGTCTTCCGCAGATGCCTGATCCAATTAGCTAATTAGTGTATTCCCTAAGGCTGGGGTGCTTGGGGGTGGCCGGGGGGTGGTATGTGGGGACTAGTGGGCAGGGGCTCGAGGGCGGGTGCTGGTGGGCTGGGTGTAGGGGGCGTGGAGTAGTGGGTGGGGCGGAGGGGGGGGGGGGGAGAGGGGGG
>JAODJX010000129.1:24987472-25014425 GCA_026776945.1 Isichthys henryi | reverse complement strand
GTAGTAGATAACATACTGTCCATGGTAGTAGATAACATACTGTCCATGGTAGTAGATAACATACTGTCCATGGTAGTGGATAATATACTGTCCAAAGCAGTAGATGACTTATTGTCCAAAGCAGTAGATAACATACTGTCCATGGTAGTAGACTGTCCAAAGAATTTATATGTACTTACTGACCGATATGGAAACATACTAGAGAAACTAGAGAAAACCTGCTCTGTATTACTGATATTCAGCATATGAATGTAAAACCATTAATTAGCAAACAGTACAAACAGACAGCAGCAGTATATCCTGGAACACACACCAGATTAAACACAACATACACAACATATACAAACATATACAACATTAAACAAAATATACACAACTTTATATGCTTTGGCAACTGTACAACAGATCATGCACATTTCCCAGAATACACTACAGATTACACATGACTCCCTGCTATATATGGCAGTATAACAAACAGCATTCTGCAGAATATACAGCAGTAAAATGAAAGCATGCAGAGCGTCTTAATGTAAAACAGATCTGTGAACTTTGAGTGAAATTCAAAATTATGCTTTCGTGCATTAATAAAGTACACCATAAAATGTGCTTTGTAAATAATTTCATGAAACTAAATCTCAGAGATGCAGGAAACAAAATTATTTAAGTGAAGTTGAAACAGACTGAACAGAGCATTTGTATCTTTTTTAAAAAAATGTTTTTTTATTTGTTATCCAGGGGACCTGAAATTGAGAAATGACTGCAAACGGGAATGTCAAATACAGAATCTTTATTATTAACGTATTTCATTAATCATTACTTATGTATCGGTGCCTTTTAGGCGGCTCTGGGAGACCATTAATTATTGCATTTTAATAAGTATCTCAGTGATCCCACTGGAATTCCTGCTTAGGCCCGAGATTTCAATGCATTACCAACGAGAGTATAACATCACCGTCTCATTCCTCGAGCTTGCAGGACAGATACGATTAAAGCTGATGAAGGAGGAGATGAACGTTTGTTATTCACTCCTGAATTTTGGAGAAACGGCCGCCATCCAGCACAGAGAGGCACTGCAGAGAGACATTAAGCTTGGAGATAGCTTCAGTCGCTCCCGACGGTCATTATTCCCTCAGAATCCATTATCTGCCAACCTCGACAAATCATCTGGGATGAATTTATAATACTGCCTGTCTTTCCAATACCGTCCCGTGATTTACAGTATCATGGGCAGAGAGTCATTTGGGGAAGGCAGACCCACAGACATAAGGACACAGACAGACAGAGTGTCTTTAAGAACTAATTAAGGTAAAACATCATTTCAACAGTACAGGAGACAGATTGTGGTGAAGACCGCTGACTGTGAGCAGAGCTGTCTACTCATCATTATGCAGTATGGGGGGCTGGAAGCTTACCGAGTGGGGGGTCCCTCCTTCCCTCTCAGCCCCCTGCCGCCCCTCTTAGATACCCCCCTCAAAATAGCATGATGTAGAAACCTTATGATAACGCTAGCGTAATGCCAGCGCAGAAGGTGGCCACGGGGCTTCCTGGCTCATCATGCACATGTGCATGCAGGCAGTGCGTTTCGCACATGACGGAACTCAGGAGACAAGGATGGATTAGGGTGCCTGATGCCTCACTGCGTGCCGGACACGCCGCCGGCTGTACGCAATTTCCCACTCCACTGACTGACTTGCGCTACCTCGACGAACCGAGAGGCTCGGCAATTAACGTGAAATGATCACCATGTCAACAAAGCAGCCTAACTTCTTTTTTTGGGTAAAAGAAACATCTGTATTTGTCTTTACTTCAGGCTATCTGGACGTCCAACACTAAAACCATTAAACGACATGTGTTCATAACTCCAGACATCTGTCGACATTTGTTATTGTTTTGCTTTTTTCTGGCTTTACAAAGAATCTCATTAAGTTGTTTTTCTGTTAACGGAAGCAGACCAGCAACTAAACATCTCTTCACTGTCAATGTCAAAAAATCAGGAGATAGCATGAGGTCATTTAGGATGCACTGGCATAACAATTAGAGAATCAAAGGTCTCCTTTTCTTTCACATGCAAAAACAGAGAGGCCAAAGGTCACGGCCAGGCAGCTGTATCGCGGAGGGTGTGGGTCAGCTTTTGGCACAGTCACATGACCGAGAAATCCAGCGAGCGGAAGCAGCTAATCCCTAGGACTCATCTGGGGAAACAACCGTTCGGACATGGGTGTTTTTCTTCCTCTGTTTTCAAACCCAAATCAAAAGGGAAAACATGCCTTTCTGTAAAAGATACAGACTGAAATGTTGACTCAGTGACTCCACCATGTCTCTGAAACGATTAAGCGGACTCCAAAAGCATGGAAAACAAACCTTGAGAAAATAATTGGCGCAACCAATGTTTTCCCTGGACCGGACGACGCCTCACAGACATCAGAAGGCAGCAGAGGGAGCCGCTGCGCAGCCTGGAGGTAGAGTTCCCTTTTCTGAATATAGATGATGTGGAGACAGAGGCCCGGTTTTGGCCTTCCGTTCTCTGTTAGGGAAACACCGTTTCTTGGTGAGCAAATGACTCCTGCAGGAAACTCTGAATGCTGACATTTGACCGCGGCTTTTCTTTTACCAAATGCATTTTTTTTTCCTTGACAGCATGCAAAGGTCCCTACAGAGCTTCAAACAGCTGCCTTTTAGAGTCGACTCTGTCCTTCCTGCAGCCGCGACGCTTATATTTATAGAAGACTTTTAGACGCCCTGCAACCTCTGCTTTGGTTTCAGTGCACCGGGGCCCTCGCTAATTACGGAATTCTCTGTCAATAGACAGCCCATTCCGGAAAGTACGGAATCGTCCACTGAGCAAACTTGGATTGGGTGTTTCATGCTTGGTTTTCCATGGAATTGGGATATGAGGATCTGAGCTCGGAATCACACCCCTCCAAAATACAAATTCTGGACCTCTTCAGTTGTTTTTCCGCTCCATTAAATACCCCAGCATTTTCTTTCTTATATCTACTTTAAAAAGATAAAACTGTTCAGCTTTTTTTTAGACATACTTATTGATCTGCCCAAAATAACATTTTTATGCAAACACAGAAAATCTTAGCATCCTGTCATTGCTGCAGGAAACATACCAGCATATTATAACACCCAAAATATAAAAGTATAATGAGAAAATGAAATACGAATTCATTGTGAAATTGTGAAGTGTGACACTACTTGTGAAACGAGGCCGTAAGTGTGCACGGGATGGGGGGGACGGGGGGGTTGGATGGATATGCAGTGCCTCTGGCGGGCTGCCAGGACCCTCAGTGGGCACAGCAATGAATTACCATCGGGGGGGTCAGGGGTGTGGGGGTGCCGAAGAGACCTATTTCAGCTGCTCAAAAGACATACGGTTGTCTCTCGTGAAGAGGTCTGGAGTCAGTTACTGGGTAGTTTTTAATTGCTACTATAGCCCCATTAGCAAATGCTTTCACCCAAAAGTTTGTGTCATCACAACTGGATGGTGACTCAGGCATGTCAGCCAGTGCTGCCAACTTCTCAGATAAACTTTTGCAGAAAACCTGGATTGTTTTAATTGTCTGTTTAATGAAGTTACAGAAACGTAAATGAGAAACGTAATGTTTGTTTAAGGAGGTCATCTCTATTCATTGACTCGCGGCGAGGCAGAGCAAAGCCGAGGACAGTTCCCATCGTGGACGCCGGCTAAAGGGCCCCACCCCGCCTGGGTTACTAACCCACACCAAGGTCATATTTTCGGAGCCATTCCAGCTGAAATCCAGACGTTTGCCAACATTTCATAAGCTTTTCCTCATAACTGCATGCAAAGGCTATCATGCTGGGGGGGGGGGGGGGCGGGGAATTTAAAAAATGGCTCCGTTCTTGCGACCAAACTACAGCTTCTACAGAGGGCTACGGAACGTTACCCTGGCTGTCGGGGGATTTTCACTAATCAGTGCAATGCCGTCAGAAGCACCAGCAGCGGAGCCGGGGAGGAATCCAAATAGCGCCCGGTCTCCACGGTTACCCTCCTGGCTCATTCACGCTACGATTAAAAATCACCAAATAAGCCACTCCTGATAGAAAGTTCCTGGCTTCAGAGAAGAATGAGTGTGACATCATGACAAATAAAGGAGTCATCTGATACAAAAAGAACATCCGGTCATACGCTTATTTTAAGGAACGAGCCACACAGGACTTGCGTTACGTGTAGAAAACCGAAACGCAGATGTTAAAATATTCAACATCTAATTAGAAATCCGGCCTGTGACATTAAAACAGAAACCCGAGGCTTCTGCAGTGTCTTGGTAACATAACTGTTCATTGTATGAATCCTTTTATTTATACATGAGGAGGATAAATGAACAATAATAGACTCTCCTCCATTGTGTTCATAATTTTTTACAAGGTCGCTCCACTACTCAGACTGGTTTGCACAGAATATCCTCCAAGCTCCATAAACCTCTAAAACACTCCCGATCATCCACAAAAAGTGAACATGCCGGACCCCAGCTGGCTAAAGCCTAGTCTATTATTGATTATTTATAACATGATTAACTGTCAGGCAGGTATAGAGGAATTTACAAACTGCTCCAAAACAAGGTCCGTACCCAGGAATTCCTAAGATAGCTATGAGGAGAACGTGAAATTCCTCGGGAATTACAGGCTGGGAAATCGATCTGGATTCGATTCTGGGTGAAATAAGCCGGAGAAGCGGCTGTCACCCCCCCCGAAAAGCAGCCGATGGTGCTCCATGCCTCCGCATCTCCCTGCTCCATGTCTGCCACTTGGCGTGACCCACTCCAGTCCGGCTGATCCGCGCTGACTCAGGAAAACCTCTTACTCACCAAGAGCGTGACAGATCCGGGGAAGTCCTTCACTGATCATCCATCGGCTACCATCCAGCCGCCCCTCAGCTGGGGGGTGCAGGATGGAAAATCTTTCTCTCTGCCCTCTCCCTGGGGAAGAAGGATAATCGCTCCGGAGCAAAGTCAGACTGTCGCGTGCCTCCCGATCGCCTCCCCAGAACGCAAGCTCTAGAAAAACTTCCAAATCCCCCCTCCACCTGAAGCCCTTAAGCGTCTTGTTTACCACGCAGGAGACCCCCAGGCTGCACAGAACCCCTCAGTTTCCCCTCCCACCCGCCAGTCCCGCAGGAACCTCTCCGACAAGTGCCGCTGACAGGGAGTGAGGATTTATCGTCCTGTGACAGGCTTCCAGGAGAAGGTCTACCCCTGAGCTCCCTGCGCCCCCTCCTCGCCTTCCCCCTGCGTGGAAAATGGCAGCTGGGCTGTTGAGCTGGGGGGGTCAGCCTACGGTGTGGCCAGGCTTGCCGGCTTCCTGGAAGCTCCCAGCGGCAGAGGACCGGGAGCCCAAGCCGGTCGCGGATGGAACCGGAGGAGAATGCAGACTGCGGGATCGAAGGCGAGACTCCGAGTGAATTAATAATACTCCCCCCACCCGACTCCGTCGGCTGTGGTTTAATGATCAGATCGAGTTACTGGGGCTCTAAGGTTTCAGGCTAGGCCTCTAATCGAGCCAGTCTCTCCGGGTTCCCTCCAAAAGGCTGATCGAGCCAGTCTCTCTGGGTTCCCTCCAAAAGGCTGGCACGCAGAAAACCTCCATTCTACTCCGGGTCGCTCTTAGACAGCAGGTGAAACGCTGAGCCCAGCTGGCTGACATTCCCTCCTGTGTGGGAACATGGCGTCACCATGCAGCGGCCAGAGGAGCAAGGCCCCAGTCCCAAACGGGAAGCGTGACTCAGGACCCAAGAACGCTATCTGGTAGGATTGCTGTCCATGCATGGCGACTCTACACACGTGGACGAGTGGCAATTTGGCTATGGAAGGTGACACATTGCAGTATGGGTGAGTAACGAGTCACATGCTGCCACAGACCAAGGGAAAAACGTGGGTCAGTATACCAGTGTTTATATGTGTACAGTATATGGGCAGCTACCTACGGAGACCTGGACAACACTTGGTTTGACCAGGGTTTTCATGAAAACCAAATTAGAGTAAAGACATGTCTAACCCACCACTACTTTAATTGGCAACACTTTATATTAACTGCACCTTCATAATACCTTGATAATGCATTCATACCGTAGGACATTCAGACCACCTTCATAATGCATTCATAATGCATTCATAAGCAGCATGCAAATATCCCTTAACATCCTAACATACCTTAACAGCTTTAATAAACATTAATAGCAAACATTATATAGTAATAACAAACATTATAATCACATAATGTTTGTTATTAATGTATATTAAAGCTGTTAAGGTATCTTACATGCTGCTTATGAATGTTCTATGAATGCTTTATGAATGTATTATGAAGGTGTACTGAATGTTCTACGAATGCTTTATGAATGTATTACGATGGTGCAGTTAATGTAAAGCATTACCCTTTAATTTGCGACTGAGAGGTCAGATTAAAAAAAGAACATGTGTAACATGAAGCCACAAGCAGGAAAATCCATGTAATACACAAACTAGGAAATTGTGTGGAGATGTGGAAAATTCAGAGAGGCCAGTCGCACAGGACATTCTACCAGATGCGTATTCAAAATCCGATAAATAGGGACTCCGCTGGATCCCAGCGGCGAGACAGCTCCCCATAAAAACAGTGGAAGAGCCCGATTCGACCAGCCCTGGAGATTGGAATTACAGGCCATGCAATTTATGGGCAATTTATGATCGAACGATCCGCTGACGAGGCAGGATCTGGGCTAACCTTGCGGCCACTAATTTTAGCCCTGCAAAATCCAAATAACAAAAAAGGCATTTTTCTGTTTAACTCTTCCCAGACTACAGGCCCAGGGGAGTCTGTGACTGCCCCCTCTTGCGAGTGATTCGCTGTTTGATGCTTAACGAGGCACAGGCTTTCACAGGTGTGGGCTTTCACGGGTGCAGGCTTTGTCAGGCACAGACTTTTACGGGCATGAGCTTTCGTGGGCATGGGCATTCATAGGCATGGGTTTTCGCAGGCATGTGCTATCATAGATGCAGGCTGTCACAGGCGTGGGCTTTCACGTGCATGGGCTTTCACAGGTACGGGCTTTCACAGGTATGGGCTTTCACAGGTACGGGGCTTTAACAGGCACAAGCTTTTGTGGGTGCGGATGTACTGGGAAAAGAAAAAAAAACACAGAAAGCAGGCTGATGCAGCTCAGATTTTTACTCCATTTCTATACATATCAAAATGGTCACTGCAAACCAGAGTAATGCCAACTGAGAAGAAAAGTTTCTCTCTGTCCGCTAACTGCAATGATGATGCCATCAAGTCAGCACACATTATTTACAAATGAAAAAAAAACACATAAATAAACGCGAGTCACAAAGTCTCAAGGTCACCAGAACTAAACCCAAGATTTCAGCACAGCCAGTAAATTCCATTTGCATGTAGACATGATGCTAATGTTTTCACTAGATGTTTCGGTTCGAACGCATGACTCTCACTGAAATAAAAAACAAACTTCCTCATTCCTGACCACAATGATACTTCAGCAGTGAACGAGTGACATGGCAGAGCTGTTTGTAAATGCACAGTAACATGAAAAACATTAAGAGCGACAGGAGCACACGGTGATCCTCCAGTACACAGTGTAGCTAAAGTCGGGCTCTCAGGTTCAAGACACTCATTACCACACCAATCCAGCTCGCTCTATCTCGGCGCCCAGGCACATAACATTCGCCACTGATCTCAGCTGGTCAAACAGGTGTCTCGCGCGGATCTGGGAGCACTCCAGTATTCCCACCACTAGGCACTGTCTGATGCCCCCCCCCACAAGATCGCCCCCTACCTTATTGTCCGGACTGAAATACAGTACTTCCACATCACATTCCACATGGCGGTGACATTGTTCACTGCGGGGACGTGAGAATTTTATTAAAAACAAAAAATCACTGCAGTCCAGCTTAGAGTGACAGGCACACTACAGAGTTGGCACCAGGCTCTCCAGATCTGTGTTCGTTTTGAAAAAGGAACCAGAGAACGCGGCTCTTTAAACCTCTCAAGGAAATAAAAAAAAGAAAAAAAATGACTAATTTGTTCCTCCTGTGGCTCAAGTTGCCGCTGCAGTTGTTGCACTCTGCAAACTCTCCTCTCCTCTCCCTTGCTCCCACCCTCTCTCCAGGCTCCTCCGTTCGTCCGGCCCGTTCCGAACACGAGCGCAGACTCGAGGATTACCAAGTAAGGTTATGCCCCCCCGTGGCGGCAAAACCGAGATGAAATTCGGCGCGAGGTTTATTTCTATGATGCAGGTCGTCCATACGGACCCCCCCCCCCGAATACACCACAATACGAATGGAAACATTGGCTTGGGACTGAGACTCCCGGCCACTGGGGGGGGGGGGTCAGTCTGCATGAGGTGTTGGCCAGGCTGAAGTCCATCAGTGACACCCTCGATGACTGACCCAGATGGGCAGGGGGCTGTGTCTTTCCTTTTTATGAGGTCACCTCCCAACACAGAGCTGGGAGGCACAGCCCGTGTCACCGTGGAGACCGCTCCTTCTGGATGGGACCCAGAGGGCTGTAAGGTTATAAATGACCCCCCCCAGAGTGGAGAGCGGAGCAGACCGCGGCTGGGAGGGGTGCCCTTAACAGAAAGAGCCCTCTGTTACTCTGCAGGAAGGCCTGGCGAAGGCCGGAGCGGCGAGGCAGAGCAAAGCCGAGGACAGTTCCCATCGTGGACGCCGGCTAAAGGGCCCCACCCCGCCTGGGTTACTAACCCACACCAAGGCAGCAAACTTTCATTACAACCAGCATTCAAATTGATGCAGAAATTGACGTAACTGCTCCAGTATACACCTGAAGGCCTGTTCAGGAACACTAAGGGAAACTAAATATTCCCTTAAATTCGAGCCCTTCAAAATCTACAGATTAAGGCTACAAGATATACAGACTTATATAGAGAAATATAGAGATTTACAGATTAAAGGGCCGCCTTAATGTCA
The DNA here is from genome assembly GCA_026776945.1 of Isichthys henryi. Lineage (NCBI taxonomy): Eukaryota > Metazoa > Chordata > Actinopteri > Osteoglossiformes > Mormyridae > Isichthys > Isichthys henryi. Next base: position 25,005,477 of record JAODJX010000129.1, on the reverse strand, counting down.
AGCAGAGGGTGATCTGGTAAATCGCAACATTTAAAATACAGAAGATGTATGAAGTAATACTTCAAAACATTTGCATCACAGCGATGTACTGTATGCTTTCCATTATAAATCAGTGGGTAGGAGGAGGGGAAAATCCCCCTACTGTTAATTGACAGGACCTCCAATGTAATGGGACCGCACTAAAGGGTGTGCTTGATGTAATTCAGATGGGCTGAATGCCTCCTTTTAGCTAAGGACTGGGAAAATGATCGAAGGAAGGCAAAACCCCGCCCCCCACCCCCTGTGAATACTGGAAACACACCGTGTGCCACAGGACGGACCGGAACACTGCACACTTACGCATCGGAAGGAGTCGAGATGGAGGCCGCAGTTTCTGTGAGACTGTCACTTCAACGGAAATGCAGGATGTGGCATACGAAATCTCAGGCAGGGAACCCATGAGGGATGCAGGGGCAGCTGCTGATGCATTCAGTCAGCCGGAGGTGACCTGGGCCTGACCTCATGTATCGGGGGGGGGGGGAGGGCTTACTTAGCGGAGGGACGCGGGATTAATGAGGCAGAAAACAGGGGGCGCCAGTGCTACTGCAGCAGTGCAGGGCTGAGGCGGCCTCCTGGAGAGTACAGAGTTAGTAGGGGGCAGGGGGTGGGGCGTTTTGCAGAAACAGGGTCAGTCCAAGGCGTGGAGATGCAGGGCTGGGAATTAAGAAACAAAGAGTACATGCAACCCTCATAAGGGGTGAGAGGGAAGCAGCAAAGAAGCAAGGACACACCCTGGGCAGGTGGAGCAGCGCAGGGAGGGTGGGGCCGGGCCAGGCGGGATGGGAGAGTCCACTAGAAAACTGTGAAAGGGGGGTCACATCGAGCACAGTGTGTCACTGTAGCTACAGACAGACAGGCTGCCTGTCTGAGGGGGGGGGGAGGGGGGCATGCACCGCTTCTTCCTCTGACACCAGAGGCGTGGGGCGCACACTAACACGTGTTAAAATCGAGAGAGAGAGAGACATGGTGGGTAACTTTCACAGATTGGACTGGTACAAACTATATTAGATATGAGTAAAAAAAGTGTTACCACACAGGATAAGGCGCCTGGGGCTTCATATAGCCGTACAGTATGTCAGCCATTTCAGAGTTTCTATTAGTGGATCATATTAGCCTGTCATTAGCGGATTTCTTTATTGTCTAAAAGTCTAGAGATCACCCCCGCCCAGCCCCCCCCCACCCACTGCTATCCCTGGCAGCTTCACACAGGCCGCTAAGAGGAAATACGCTGAGGCTCATGACCCCACTGGCCCCTAAAGTCCCCACCCCAGCCCCAAGGGCCCCTAAAGCAACCACCCCGGCCCCACCAGCCCTATAGCCATCCATGTGGTGCCACAGGCCCAGCGGCCTGCCGTTTCCGAGGCAACATGCTGTCACATGATGCCTACCTGGGTTACCCCAGAATTTATGCTGCAGTAAGCATCATTAAATCCTCAGACAGCTGCAGGGCTTTCCTCACTGGGCGAGTCAGAATCTCGTGCTTCACAGCTTGCCGGGGCTCAGAGAGATAACAGGCGACACCCGAGTGTTTCCACCCCAAACCTCCCCAAAAGCTGACAGGAAAATGGGGGCGATTTTAAAGGTGATTCCACACAGGCCCCACTCTGTGCCATGAGCATGGGGCTATCACGTCGGTAAGGCCCCCAGCACATGCGAAGGATGTCCTAAAAACCATCCTCGCAGCTTAAAAGCTGAACGCCTCTAGCTGCCACGCCGCTGGGGTCCTGGCGTGACACGGGGGGGGATTAAGATCCATCGTGTCAGTGACGGGCGGGAAGCTGGAATTCATTACGGCCTCATTAGTGTGTGCAAGGTTAGGCGGCAGCGGGGGGTATTATGCAGATGGAATTGGGGAAGGAGGCCTGATCCCCGCCCTTCCAAATCCCCCACAGAGCAGTGAAGTTCAGCGGAGAAGCAGCAAATGCATTCAGCTCTAACCCTCCCTGAGAAACGAGCGTTAACATCACAAGGCGAGTAAACAACAAAAAGCTCACGGCGTCGAAGGAAACAGCGGCTTTCTGGACACTATCACACTGGCTACAGCTTTGGTGACGTAAAGGCCTCACATGTGTCTTGGGATTTCCTCAGCGATCCTCCTTCCCCCCTGTCCTCCTCCCGAACGTGAATGCCACGCTTGCCAGGGTAGAGAGGAGGGGTCCCCAGGGGAGTGATGAGGGTGGGGGGAGGCTGTATTCATAAATACGTGACACAGGCGGAGCCTGACCATTCACAGTGCCCCCTTCAGGCTGCTCACCTGCGCTGCACTCTCCTACTCCTCATAACAGCAGGCTTAATGAGCCAGAATCTGGACAGACTTTCACAGTCTGCATACACAGTCACCTTACAAAGCGGCTGACATTCTACCTGCGTTCAGGTTCCATCAGAACACGACTGGCAGGGGCCCATTTATGCCCCAGGTCATATTTTTTTTTTTTTTATTTCCTGCATTGCCAGATTCTTCAGATTCTGCATGCCAGGCTTGACATTAAGATAAGAGTGAAGAGGCAGATCTGCGGTTTCTGAACAAAGAGCAGTAATCTGCTTGATTCACTGCAGAACAATGCTACTGAATGACACATAACCATCAGGACTTGGGATGAAAGTTCGACGGGACGTGTCAAAAGGTGTGGGACGTTCTTCAGCATGCAGCAGCACCTCCGTATCCCAAAAACCAGCCCCCCCAATGATGCAAAATTAACCACGAGAGCCCCTTGTCCTCCCCACTGGTCGCCTGTGTGTGTGTGGGGAGGGGACCATTACAAAACCGCAGGATCCCGGCTTACACACACGTCCCACCCCATGAAAGCCCCTCTCACTCTTGGGTAGGTGGGGTGATGCTTTGAAAGACGCAGGACTGACAAACACATTTTCGGAAAAAAAGATAAAAGTTTGTCAGAGAGACAGTTACTGCAGTAAAGTCCAGCTTACACATTTACTGCATTATACAGTGAAGTGCACAGAACAGCGGAATACAGCAGTGGGACAGAGGCAGGCTAAGGGCTCCCTCACTGTGCCTAAAGTCCAAATAGCTCCTCTTACCTTTTATAAAACCCATTGACCGGCTGCAGACAGAGGAACTGCCAGTAATCCAAGCAGAAGGCTTTCAGCTTCAGCATGGTGCTAGGTGGGGGTGCCGTCATCGACAAGATTCAAACAGCTACACTTATGCACAGCTTGCCCCCTCTCAGGGGTCTTCGCCGAGTCCGGACTTGCACGTGGGGTCTGCCTCTTGTCCGCAGCCCTGATGGGGGGGGTGGGGGTGGATGAGAAATCGGAGGGCGAGAGGTCTGTGCCCCCCCCCGTGCTGCCCAAAGAGAAAGTCCCTGGGGTCAACAGCAGGTCTATCCAGGGCCTGCGTGTGGGATGGGGTACGCCAAGCTGTCGGCACTCCTGGGGGGGTCTAAACTGGGTCTCCCTCCCTCTTGCGGCACGCAGACATGCAACGAAGCTGAGACTGAGCTCTGCTGTCCCCTCACCCCAGCCCTCCTCCCCGCTCAGTCGTGCCCCCCTCTAATTGGGGGGGTGGGTGGTGGGATTCCCTGTCTACCCCAGACCTGGAGAAATTAATCAGAACAGCTCCATTGTCCACTGTTGATGACGACGAGGGCCAAGGCGATGCAAACAATGAGCTCCAGCGGAGGCGCGGTAATCGCTCATAGATCCACCGCGCATGCAGCTCTCCAGCCACGGCTAATCACTCCGCCACATGGTGCTCCAGTGGCAGGGTGCGTTGTCCGCAAACACGAGCCATCCACAGCTAGCCTCGCAAAGATGTGCTGATGCCGGTTGCCTGGACGACGAGGACACGGCGATAAAAATCACGAATGGGACCCTGATGCCGGCTGCTGATTGGGTGCCGGCAGGAGGGGGCCGGCCCAGGGAGTCTCCTTGTCCCCACCTACTGCGTGCTCCGAATTCTGTCTTAAAGTGATTAGCAGCAATGTAAAGCCAATGCTGGCTCAGCCCGGGCACTGCATTTACAATGCAGATGTAACATGGCAGACAAAAAAAAAAAGAATATTAATAAGGATTTCAGATGTCTGAATGGCTGCAGTATTTAACGAATGTCCCATCTGGTGTTTTTAAAGGCTGCGGTTTGCATAAACATATGCAAATGTCAGTGAAACGGACGTCAAGCGCCGCATCACTCAGACGCTCGCAAGCAGACAAACCGCGGACGGATGGATGGACAGGGAACCACATTAGGGCGATCTGAGGCTTCCCTTGGTGAGCTGGGCGCTCCTGCTCAGAGACAGGCTGCACAAGGAGCTTCAGCCCCCATCCCACGAGGCTGCTGGCCTGGGGATTCTGACAACCAATAACCAATCAGAGGCTCACAGGGTAGGGAGCGGGGAGGGTCACTCACTGCCATTTGGGACGAGCCCCTACCCTTCTCTCCCATACCTCCCTCCCTCCCATGGAGACCAGGCCACCACAGCCCCCTCTCCCAGCCTGGTTCCGCTCCTGAGCCACCGGGCAGGAACGTGGTCTGACCCCAGCCGTTTGCTCTCCCCAGCAGCCTGGGGAGCCGGTGAAGGTCCAGGGTGTATGAGTTCCCCCATTTAGGAACTGCATGGGGAGAAAATAGTGCATTAATGCTATGATGCAACGATCTGAGCATTACACAAAGAACACAGCCATGCCTTAACAATTTCTGCAGGTCACTAGTACATATAATCATAATTAATCATAATCATAATATTCACCTTCTTCCAGCATGAACATTTAATGCATCTTTTCCTGGCTTGATATCCCAAAACACTCCTGGGGTTAATTTGCCTGATCCAGCACAGTCTACATCTCACCATAACAGGCGATCGGGTTTGCCAAACTGGAGACGCGTTTCAATCCAGGAGACCAGCTGCCCTCAGATCCCTTAGTAACGTGAGTGTTCAAAGATATTTATTTAGAGAAAATCACCCATTATTCCGAAGCTAAGATTAACTCAGAAACGCACTAATACCACACACCACTGTGTAAGATTCACCTGTGGTAAGTAGGCAGGCAGGCAAGCAGACAGACAGATACTGTAGATAGATAGACAGACAGACAGACAGACAGACAGACAGACAGATAGATAGATAGATAGATAGATAGTGCCAGAAAAAACTCAAGTTGTTACAAAAAGAAAAAAAAACAAATTTAGACATTTCATGTCTCAGAAGTAAGTAGTATTGAAGTCCTTAAGTGTACTAGTTGTGCTGGGTTGTGCAGTGAATGGATGAATGTGCTGTTAACATTCAGCTTAAAAGAGTGTGCATATCTGCCAGAGTGAACGTGGTCAGTTATAAACCGACGGGGCTGGACCCGCACACTGTCAGCTGCAGTAATTAGTGCCTTGATTCACGTGGAGGCTGCTGGCAAGCCGTGTAATCAGGCGGTGGCTCGGCGTTAACGAGAGGCTCTGCGTGGAGAGAAATACCCGGCTGCTCGTCTTACTGCAATTATGGCAGGTAGACAGAGGTGAAAGGTCACTCACATGCAGGTGCTGGTCGGGGGGGGGGGGAGGCTTCCATTTATCCGGCAGACGCGACTGTCATAAACGCCGGCTCACGCACGCAGTGATGCTGTGAATAAGGTTCCAGTCTAACTAAGAAAAATTCTAGGTGCATAACTAGGAAGGGAAGTAAGAAATGCTTTAGCCATGGTGGTGTCTTCATAAGTGCCCCCACAGGATTTTGCAGAAAGGATATACATACATGGCCACTCACCCCCCCTCACTGACTGGAGCGTGGTACGTCTCACCGACAGGCGTTCATGAGCGTGTCGGCCGGGCAACACACATCCCACAATCCCATATTAAGAACGGAGTGCAAACAGACCCATTTTCTCAGCAGTACTCTATGCGGGGTGGGTGGTTGTGGACCACTGAACAGACTGGGTCGGGGGGGAGATTGGGGTTGACAGAATCACATCCATCATCCAGGCCCCCATGTCAGTGATCAGTCATGGGTACCATGGAGACACACCATTGGCCAGCCTCCTGGCAGTGGGTGGTCTCAGTATCGAGGGGGGGTGGGGGGGGGCATTTGGTTGTGTTCTGAAGAAATAATCAGTAAATAAACAAAAGGACAAACAATAAATATCTGACTAGCTCAAGCTTTTAGAGAAGGGTCGCACTGATACAGAGAGATTGGGGGGGGGGTCTTACACCTGTGCTATTGTTCGATGCTCCAAGGTTGTACTTAATTATCACCCGTGGCCTGTCTGGAAGTGCGGATTAAGAAGAGAATAAAAACACTTATCGGCACCATAGGCTGCTATGGAAATGTGGCCCATTGTGTAACACGGGGGGGGGCTGGTTGGCTGATGGGGGTCTCAAGGTAAAGGCAGCCAGTATGAGGCGCTACGCCAGTGCCCCAATCCTCACAGCCCGCTCTGGGGGGTGGGGGTCCCCCAGTGCATCAGCTGCTCGTCCTGGGAGAACCCAGCTGTGATTGAAGGGCCGGCTAAATGAACCTAATTGGCCTGCTGTCTTAACGACCAGAACCACCACCTGGGTAACAACAGAATCCCTGACACTGGGCCTACCCACCACCATAACAACCAGCCGCATAAACAACTACAGACAGAGACAGCGAGGATGAACCAAAGCATAAATAAAAAATGGAATTATGATTTCAAAACATTCAGAAATAGAAAGATGCCTATCATAAATACCCGTTAATGGCAACCTTGCCCGTGACCCCTTTTTCACAGTTATTACAAATGTGATTAACTGCAGCTATCTGTAACTGGTGTAACCGATTACATTATTAAAATCTATCCTTAATGTCATGAGGCTGGTAATACGAAATGTGCACATGAGGACGCACCCTTATCTCTGTGTGCGTCTGGCAGCACAGCTGAGGTAACGATCAGAGAAAGTCAGGCCGCTGTTCAGCACGGAGCACAAACCCCCTCCGCCACCTCTGTTCCACCTTTTCACACTTGACCACTCGAATCGGAAATGGCAGAAATGGTAAAAACCCTTCCAGAATTCCGGAAGCACCTACCGCGAGACAATCACGGCTTAGCAAGTCCTACTCTTCTCCGGATAAATAATCGGCACGTCCTGCTTTTTGGGTGTCTTGGAAATTGCAACCGCGACTTGCAGATACTGTGGAATTCTGAGCTGACCATTAACGTGACCTTTTATGTCGGCGTAGTTAAAATTCCACCCACACTTTCTCGTTCTCTGCACCTCACACATATTTATTCCCATACACTGAGGCCCACTTGCCATTTTTCACGTTTATTACTTTTTGTTACTCATTCCTATATCGCGCTGTTCTGTCTCGCGTTGCACTGCTGTTTGCTCTACTTCCTGATACCCTAACCCTGCAAATACAGCCTAAGAATTTCACTGTGTTCCTTGCAACACATGTGACAATAAACTTTGAAACGTGATTGATGGGGCATGAGCTCTAAAGACGCCAATAAAAAAACCTGTAATCGTCTGAGACAAACATGCCAAGATGCTTTATTGCGGGGGTGGCCAATATTATCATATTATGTATGCGGGTTTTCGCTGCAACTCCCTAATTAGATTACTAATTAGAGGACTGACTGGCTGAAGAGTCTTCACACCTGGGTTTGAGCGGCAGACCGAAAAGGTTATCCCAAAAACCTGCACACACACCGGCCCTTTGTAGATATGACTGCCCACCGTGCTTTGTTTGAAGTTCGATACACACAGGATTCTTCTGCAGTCTGTAAAAAAACACACAGGGGGCCACTTTGGTCAGCTTGGTCTAATGCAGAGCCAGAAATACAATGTAAAAGAAAGACAAGTATGTCAAGCAATAGAAACGGGAATCAGTCTCAGCGCAGCTTATATATGAAGTGATGGTAGCGACACTCAGCAGAGAAAAAGCACAGCTCTGCTCATCCATCGCAAACAGTAATGGGTCCTTCTGAACACCAGCCAGTAAGGGGTCCATTTTACACAAATAAAATCAGATTAACGAGAAGTTTCGGCAATCTTAGCATCTCGGAAGCACAATGCTGGGGGGTGAACTGAGTTTGGGGTGAACTGACTGACCCTCCCCCCCTTCGTACCGAGGCGTCAGTCCCAGTTACCCGGGGGACTGTAAGCTTGGGCGCCATGTGACATGACTGCATAGCAGCTGGACTCGCTCTGCATAGCCAGGCGTCCTGCAGCCGTGTTTCAGAGGAGGGAAGCCGGCTGCGCAAACCGCACCTGCCCCGCGGACCTGGGCTGGAAGCCATGCGTTATATAAACACACTATAACATGCTTGTTTTACGTTAGGATTCCCCCAGACACTCCAGTTATGCTTGAAATGTGATGTCCACACATTACAAACGTAGGTACCTACTACCACCAAGGCACCTATTTCTGACACACAGCCTAAACCCTATGAGGTTATTAACATCAAATTACACAAATTAAATATCTTAATAGTACAGACGCTCCCCAGGTTACGATGGGGTTACATTACGATAAACCTATTTTATAGCGAAAATAATGCAAGGTGAAAATGCATTTTAATACAGTACACCTAATCTGAGAAACATCATAGCTTAGCCTAGCCTTCCTTAAACATGCTTAGAACACTTACATTAGCCTACAGTTGAGCAAAATCATTAACACAAAGCCTATTTTATAACAAAGTGTTGAATATCTCATGCAATTTATTGAATAATCATACCCATCAGAAAGTCGACATATCGTAACAGCATCGCAACCCGGGAGCATCTGTATACAGATAATTTTATGCCTTTTAAAATGTACAAAATACACAATTTCATCCTGGTTCCCCAGCCTAATGGTTACTGGAAGGTTCTAACGGTTATGAAAGATGGATAGATGGATGTACAATTTGCATATAAATACTTAAATGCTGCATCAAGAATCCCGAGCAGGGCACCGTGCCTAACCTGCCGAGACTGTCTGTAATGGACTATGATGCTAAACTGTTGTAGGAGGTATAATATTTCATGAATGGGATCGCCGTGAGAGGCAGCAAGTTCTCGTAGTCACTCTCCTGGAGAGACGATTACACTGACCAGAAGGAATTTCCCAGACCAGAAATAGGTGGCAGGTGACACAACGAGAGGCAGGGCGTCACAGCTCACTGAAGGAGCTTCCCTTTTTCAGACTGAAGAAGTCGCACTTCCTGCACACCCCGCATGCTCTGCTGCTCGCAGCTCCCACAGGAAGATCACCAGTCATCACAGGACTACCTGGGCACAGCAAACAGCTGCGGGTCTCTCCCTCCGAGCTAATCAGAAGCATCCTGAGATTAAACGAACTTGAGATCATCCTGAAGAGACACCCCACCCATCCCAGAAAAGGGGAGAGAGATCTCTCCTAACGTCTGAGGGCACGACGTCAATAAGGAAAACCCCTCTTTTCTTGTCATTCTTAGTGCCAATGACTGCCACAATGAAATTGTAGTTTACGTCTACTCACACTGGCACTAGTCCTCGGTCTTGGAATTCACAAAGACCTGACTTCACATTCCAGTCATGATGGCTACAGTCTTTTGCTTGTATACTCTAAAGAGGTCACCACACGTGGGCTGCTGTGGTTTTCACAGAAAGTGAAAGAGTCAGCGTGCAAAGCAGATACAAAGTCCATCCAATACCGAAGCATGCGGCACACATCTTATAGTCATCTCAATGGCTGGCATCTCCAGTCTCAGTGCTTCCCAATCCGGTCCTCAGGGATCCATAGACAGTCCGTGTTTTTGCTCCCTCCCAGCTGGGAGCAAAAATGTGGACTGTCGGGCAGGGATCTCGGAGGGAGCAAAAATGTGGGTGCCCAAGGACCGGATTGGGAAACACTGCAATATTTTTACCTACCGTTGCATCACATTGGAAATGGAATCATACTGCAACAGTCATGCCCTTCCACAGGGGCACAACGCCCCGTGTTTATATGGTATCGCCCAAGTGCATTAGTGAGCTGCTGTTATAGAACTTCCTCCTTTCTCTCATAGGAAGTCCCTAACCTTCGCAGTTCGTTGGCTGCTTTTGTGGGTCTTTGATCCTCCAAGCAAAATGGGAAATATTCCTAAGGGGCAGGCAGTTCAAGATACACCACACATACCCGGCACAGTTAAAATGACCTTTTCAAATGAAGAACAAGAGGTCAATAAATGCAAAACAGAAACAGCCCTTAACCCTCATCTCCCTAGAGCACATGAAGTCTAGGTCAAAGGGCAAGGGTCATGTGACCACGGCACGGAGGCGGGGGGAGATGGGGATGGCCAGCTGATGTCCTTCACCTGAGGGGGGGCTGGCAGGAACCCTGTGCCTTTAGACATGCTGCATGTGCAAAGGGAAGCTGTACTACGAGCTTGAGGACGCTGACTGCAGGGGAGTCCATATGCACGCACCCCTCCCTCCTCTGGGCAGGCTGCTCTCTGCCTGGCAAAGGGACGTCTGGCAAGGGTCCTCTTCGAAGCGATCCGAAAGCACAACTTTTGGGGGAAAAATGAAAGCAAAAGCAAGACTTCCTGTGTTTCATTGCTACAGCCACTCAAACCACTCAAACGTCTCTATCGGTCATTGCCGAGAGCCCGGTGGGGGTGGGGGGATGGTGGAGGGCAGTAATTGGGTACCCAGGCGGACGATCACATTCTGCAGAAATGCTGTTTGTTCTGCATGTTTTGCCTTTCAAATGCAAATTGTTTTAACCAGGATGAAGGCTCAGAGACGTCCGCCGCCGTGTGAAAGAACAGCTCTCGAATAGGACCCCCCCCCCCCCCAGAGACAACCACTAGGTTGTCCGGCTGCGCTTTTGGCTGCCTGTTTCTCCGAGCGAGGCCTGTAATTCTAGCCACTTCTTTCAAACGCAGAGCCCAGCCAGCTTCTCTGATGGCACAAACCGAACTTGCTGAGAAATGGATGCCGAAAGGCACATCTAAGCAACATGGATGCTTGGATGCGATGGAACGAGTCTGGGTATGATATGAACTAATGGTGGGGCGTGTTTCCTATGAAGCCCCCTGCAATGCTGACTCATGAGGGAGAGGGATCCCCAAAACAGACAACGTCCTCCAGTCCCCTTACAGTACAAACCCTGCAGCTAAACTAGCTTTAGGCATAGCACCATATACATTTAACATTGTGCAATAGGACTTTCCAGATATGTGTATGATCCAGATTTTTATTTTGAAACGAACATTTATTTTGAACTCAATATATTTTGGTGACGCAGTTGGATAAAAAAACGGAAGAATATACATTTTGAGTTTGTGGCGGTTCTGGAAGAAGTCGTGGTATTAATGACTTGGCTATAAAATGGAATAAGAAAGTTCTTGTTAAACTGCTTCTAGTCTCCTAATCCGTCGTTTATGGTGGATTTACACCGAAAGTGACTAATAATCAGTAGACTGCAAAAAAAAGTATGGCTGCTCCTCACCAAATTAAGGATCACAACTGTCTCATCGGCAGCTAGTTAAGAAGTTTCTACAGTAAAATCCCGTCATAGCGGATCCAGAAAGTCCGTTATATCCAGAGTTGCTGTACGCCCAGAACATAACTACAGGACACCATTTACTCATGCCATGCAGACACACTTGTGTTATAGATTATTATATTGTACATGTAGTAATCCAACTTTACCTGACCAGATGCGTGACTATTAATAATTCCGACGACGTATCTGCGCTAAAAGCAGCCCTGGGGACCAAATTGTTTGTTAAAATTCCCTTATATGCGAGTCCACTGTAACGGGATTTTATTGTATTTGCATAAACATTGTTCCAATCAACTAACAAGGCTTATACAAAAGATGAAGTCATGTCAAAGCACTTAATATATACCTAAAATATATGCCATGCACGTCTTGTAGTTTTCTCACATCTTCCTCCATCTCTGTTATTCTGCAAACCTTTATTGACGCTGCTAGAGTCTACAGCACGCAGGGAAAGCTGGCTCTGATGCCATAGAGCTCCCTCTAGTGGTACGAGCTGATGTTCTCCGGTTGTGACTATGGTAAAAGTTAATTCATTAAACTGACAGCTGTTTGCAGTAAAATGTAAAAGGCAGAGCGCTTTTTCACTCTCGGTTTCAATATATTTCATGATGGACCGGCAGAATGTCACTGGTGTCAAGCTGGGTTAGGAGTCATAATGGTTGAATTATGAGTGGGAAGAAACTGCATAAAATATATGAAAGACTGAAACGTTCATTACGACTGTCGAAAACATCCGCACAGTGCGTCATGGAGTGATATCATCCCATTTCTTTTTAGAATTAAAAATTAATGTCATAATTTCAAACGGCAATATCAAAAAACCAGAACATGTGGGAAACAGCTTAAAACACCCTAAGAACGGGGCGGGAGAGAAGACCCAAAGAGGAAAGAAATACTGAAAAACGATCAAAAAGAGAGGAAGCAATTAAGGAGACGGCTTGGAGAAAGAGGCAGCCTCTTTACACAGAGAGTCAGACACACAAATGCAGGGCCATGTAAGGACTCTGGATGCTGGAGTCAAAGAGTGAAGCAAGGAGGTGTCTAAGCCATGATGCTACCTTAAAATAAATGTCTTATTGTCTACCTGACTGGATACGCCCTCCCCCACTCCCATGGGCGTCTGGACACAGGTACAGAAGCATCTGGCCACTCCCACCACATTCAGCACCAGCTTCGGCCCTCAGGTCGCCAGGCTCCTCAGCACCAATGCTACCATGAGTTCATCAACATAATCTCTCCCCTCATATGAACTAACTAGACCAATGAGGGCCCTAAATCTACGCACCCATTTTTACATATAACTAGATATCCTACTATATTTTTGTACTGGACATACAAGAGTTTTCCAGTCTGGTCCTCGGGGACCTGCAGACAATCCACAAACAGTGGCACATACTATCACCATATACTTAAGCGATATCTGTATTGGATTTTCATTTGTGGACTCATTAGCAACCTGTACTGTACACTGGTCCATGATCCTGTAGGAACTGTATCCTGTACCTGTATATACAGTAGATGGGATCACAATGAAATTCACTTCACAGCTACTGTAATTCCAGAACAGGACATCACAACGAAAAGAAACACGGATTAATTTTCAAGACAATGGGGCTTCCCGATATCTGAGGTAAGGGATAATTAATTCCATTTGACATCTGATCTGAATTCGGCAGATTAATTTTTATCACAAGCACCATAAAATTAATAAATTAATAATAATTGTACCAATGAAATGTTCAGCAAAACTGAATAAAAATATGTCCTCAGTGACAGCCGGTCCAGGCAGCAGAATGAGATGCTTTGGGGGGAAAAAAAATGCTCCCTCTTAAGATAACTCTCCAAGTTCCACAAAACCCTTCAGAAAGTGCGGATTTCGGAGAACAGTCCCCGCCACCCAAAGTAATGAGTCATACACACACAAACACATAACAGAATTTTACTCGACACCTCTGAAGAATGTGACAGCTGAGGTCAGTGCACAGGCTCGCACCTACAAATTCAAGGGAACCGCTAGGAAAAGTAATTGCTGCAAGTTTATCAAAGTCTGATTACAACAGGAGAGAAAGCTTTTGTGTTTTCAGAAACACATTCATCTGACGTTAATGGCCTTCGTTCACACAGCTCTTTCTCATTGGCCCTGACAACCCAGCGCTTCAGCTGAGATAATGACTTGCTGTAGGTATATAAATATACACAGGTAAGCTCCCGGCCCGTCGGGTTGCTGATCGTAAGTGGTTGCAAAACTAATCACAAAAACTATTACAAAAAAATAGAAATTAAAAAGAAAAAACAACTAAAAGGGTAATATATTTTATACGGTGGCCCTCATATGTATTACTTTTTGTTATTCATTCCTATGCTGCACTGTTCTGTCCTGCACTGTCTTGACAGACACTGCACTGCTGTTTGTCCTGCACTGTCTTGACTGGCACTGCACTGCTGTTTGTCCTGCACTGTTTTGACAGGCACTGCACTACTGTTTGTCCTGCCTTTGCACTGTTGCTTGTCTTATAGTCTCCCACGCCCATATTCCCTCCCCTGCAGCTGTACCTTAAGGATATGTCACCGTGTTACTCGGTACACGTGTAAAACTTTGAGTAATAATGGCACAAATGCAGCACCACTACGACCTGTATTCTGGGATCAGAGATCAGCTGTTTGACGGGCATGGGGAATGGGTGGGCGTGCAGGCCTGGAGAGTTTGAGTGCCGTTTCTGCAGCGTGATCATGTGACAGACCTCACTCCCCAACTCGGGGTGGGCGGATTTTATTATCGGGGGTTTTCATTCCCAGGGTGCTGCCTTTCAGTCGCGGGGACCAGCAGCACTGCCCCAGTGAAAAGAGATGTATAATAAAATAAACTTACAACAATAGGGGTGAAGTAGCACAGGCAAGAATGGCTAAGTTCTAAGGATGTGTGAAAAATGACATATACTGTAAGGTCACATGGGGGATCATTTTTCACTAAAAATAAAATAACACTGACTCTTCTAAGACATAATCTAAATTTGAATAGCTGTTTTCCTGTCCTTTTACACTGCTTACAACTGTAAATTAAAACTGTAAAGTCATACCTAGCATTCTTTATGTGCAGCACAGCTGAACTGAGATTACAGTGCCCTTGTACATTTGGCTGATGGGGGGGGTGTCCCCCAAAACATGTGGCCACCCCTTTCGCTACCCCACACCAAGATAATAAAAACAATTATTAAATTTAAATTATTTTATTTTCCACGCGGGATCATGGAAGAGACACACTACGGCATGCACCCCCCTCCCCACCAACCCCCCATTAAGCCTTTCAGCAGGGACCGCTGCCCCCTGGAATCCTGTCTCTGTGAAACATGCGTTAAGCTTCCCTATGTGGCGTGTACAGAGGTTTCTGCACCTGAGAGTCAGTTAAACTGCCCTACAGACCAGTGAAACAGGGTTGGTCGGTCCTTTAGGGGACACAGGTGGCCCCCAGGGCACCAGCTTCTATGGGGCTGCCCGTGTCCCCAGCCAAGACCTCAGGAATATCTTCTTCTTTGTGCATTTTCACAAGGGTGGGTTGAAATAAACTGCATAGATATAGTGAAGGGAGTATATTTGGGTATTGGCAGTTTGGACAAGGCCCTAACAATAGCGTGGGAGTACCGTGTGTTTGGGTGGCTGAAGGTTAGGGGCTGATTTGGTCCCTACCGATACTAAAACCAAACCTACACCCATGGATATAATGCATTTTAGACAGATGTGGCTACGCTTTCTGTCAAATATAACAAACAGTTTTTCTGTCACTGGGTTTATTTTTAAATGTATTTTGCAGATATTTTAATTGTACAGATGGAGACTGGCCAGTAGATAATTCCTGCTTAGGTGTGCATTTTGCGTCACGGTGATGTTCGCCGGTCTGAGGGTTGACTCCCAGCTCTGGTGCCGGTCTTCGTCCTCATCGAATGGGGTGGGGGGAGGGGGGCTGAACAGAATAAACTTGCAGACAGAGGCATCCCAGTGTGCCAGTGCACCAAAGCGGTCACATTGACGGGGTAGGCGCGCTACACGGCTCTCCCTGCTAGCTGCAAAGGATGCCACCAAACGCCACGATCATGAAATATTCACCTGGGGACAGCAGGCAGCTGGGGTGGGAGGGGAACTTTAAATATTTCAGCATCCTTTGATAAATCATTAAACAGATCGAGGGACTCCGGACAGATTTTGCCTTTTGAATAACAGGAATTGTACGTGATAAGCAAAATGTCAGACTGGGAATATGAACACAGTTGTCGCTACGCTACTCGAATAAGAATGTTTCAGTCACATAGTGGAGAAAAAAAGTTGAGTTTTTTTTTTGTTTTGAGCTTCTGCAAAATCACTTTTGTAAGGCTGGAAAAAAACAGAAGTCAAATGTCTTTAAAACAGACTGGAAGCTGTAGAGACAGTAATACTACAAATAACCGTCCCACAGACGCCCCTCCCCCAGCTCTCCAAAGGAGTACAGGCAAAGGCCAGAGCAGCCCAAACCCCGCCTGCCCTTTACAGCAATGGCGGCTCCTCTTTCAGAAATCGCTGCTAACATCGCTACTTAGCCACAGCCTGTCATTCGCATCTGGTCACGGTGACCTATGAAGGGGAAGAAGGAGCCATTCAAGACGGCAGGAGTCACTGCCTGGGTATGACTACAGTTCCAGGATTGGGCTACAGATCACGCATATCTCTGCGTGTGCTGTCGGGGTTATATGTGTGTGTGTGTGTGTGTGTGTGTGTGTGTGTGAGTTAGAGGAATGAACACAGCTGTGAGATGCTTCTTATAGTCCTTATTCTTAGATTTTGGTTTATTTTGTTATAAATATCACCAGCTTTATCAGTCAGCTTCATGGTGACAACTGAACAAAACATTATTTAACTAGTGGTGCAACTGGAAAATATACCATTTGTGTGCAATTTAAACAGTAAATGAAGTGCAGACCAAAGTACAGTGAAAATGAATGAAAACTAAATGCAGTCCCCCATATAAACATGTTCTTTACACGTTTCTCATTGCCTTGAACTTGAAAGATGTTTGTATGCTATGCAGAATTTTTTCCTTCATTTTTTTTATAAAGGCACAAAATCACCCACAAAACTGCAGTACTAAAGCAAACATTGATTTTTAAATGGATACATTCTTTTGAAAAATATAAATATATTGTAAAGATTCCATTTATAGTATATCCCACAAATGAGAGTAAAAAGTTCACACACACACACACACACACACACACACATAAAAAATGCACACCACATGGCAAGATACCACTAAAGCAATTCAAGTAAATAAATAAATGTGAACCTGGAGTCCAAAGTTTAACATGTAGCTACAGTTACCGTTCAGTTTTTAACTAACTACATAAGAAACTTATTTCAATGTTAATCAATAACTTCCTCTAATGATGTCGATCATATTTCAGGCCTAAGAGCCACAGTAACTGTAGAACTTCTCAGAAATCACTGTGCAAGTCTACCTCCACCTCTCAAATATACATCAGCTACCTTGAGCCTCAGATTCTGGGGAGGGCACACAATGCTGGTGTGTGATCCGCGACCCACAGGAGAATGTGTACGTCATTCATGACAGTTAGACACAGGTAGACTTATCCCCATAGGGACCTGGGGGCTCAGCAGTGTTTAATTAATTCTCTGACCTTCAGGACTGCATGTTGTTCCCTTAATCAGGCACTGAGAGACCCTGCTGGAGATCATGGTGTCCACTAGACACACCCAACCCAAAACACCCCAGAAACGCCACTGGCTACCATCCCAAAAGTCACTAATTCTAACTGAAGCCTAAACCTGGGAAGCCAGACGACAGGTCTGACTCCCCCTAGTGGCACAATTGTATCTCTGCAGCAGAAAGACTTATGAGCGGGGGGTCTAGGAGTGAGGTCTGCAGCCGCCTTCCAAAGCGGATAAGGTACCCTGTGACACAAGTGACCTTGGGGGTGGGGGGGGGGTGTCATATGATCCCCCAGTCAGAACTGCTGGGTTCGTCCAACTGGAGAACTGAACAAACCATTCCTGACTCGATGGAGGAGTTTCGCTCCATAGGAAACCAAACATCCGCAGCCGAATGCTACGTTTACTCTGATAACAAGTCACACTTCAAACTCACTGCTATAAAAACCCTTTATTTAACCAAGAAAAGTCAGTGATGTTACGAAAATGCACATGAGAACGCCTGGACTTTTTCCCACACGATATTCATACAAGCATACACACAGACACACACCCTCTGATATGTTGCATTTGATCAAAACGATTAGTCAACCCCCATAGACAAACTACAGTAATGACATTACTGGGGATGGAACAATGAAAGCAGACTTCCAAAGAAACCAAAGACATCCATGTTCAGACCAGGTAGATTGGGGGGGGATGGGGGGGATTTTGCTTCCAGAAATAACGTACATACGACATCATTAGCACAAAACAAAATGCTGGGAGCGGGGGCCGTGGGGGGGCGGGGGGGGGGGGGGGGGGGGGGGGGGGGGGGGGGGGGGGGGGGGGGGGGGGGGGGGG
>JAODJX010000129.1:24915938-24928157 GCA_026776945.1 Isichthys henryi | reverse complement strand
CGGAGTACCCGGAGGAAACCCCACGACGACATGGGGAGAACATGCAAACTCCGCACACATGTGACCCAGGCGGAGATCCGGGTCCCAGAGGTGTGAGGCAACAGTGCTAACCACTGCACCACCATGCTGCCCCGGCTTGTGTATTAATCCAATAATAATTCACAATTCTCACCCTTAGATCTGGGAGCCCATTCTTCCCAGTGATTTTCCCCCAAGTCATCATCATTGTTATCTGCGTGAGCACTGAAGTCACACAGTAGGAGAATAGGGCCCATTGGTGCTACTCTTTCAGGCATCTCACCCACTTTCTCTAAGAAAGCTGGATACTCCAACTGTGGTTTGGGACATATGCATAAACAACAGTGCATAGTTCTCCACTTTGAAACTTGCAGTGGGATTGATTGTCCACTGGCACAAACTGCACCTGCACAGTCCTTAGCCTGGTACTTGTAAGTAGCCTCACACTCACCTGAGGCATTTCATGAGTAGGAGCTCCTAAGCCTTCAAAATGTGTGTGAAGGTACTGTAAAGCCGACTACATTTAGCCCGTACCTTCCAGTCTCCTGCACTAGCTTGGGCTGCTTCCCTGCTGGATAGGTAACACTCCACATTCCTAAAGTCAGTGTGCATCGCCAAAGTCACCCAAATGGCAATTCACCTGACCTCCACCTTCCACATGCATCGTTATTAATATAAATGAAACCATGTCAACCTTTTAGCTACGAACACATGCTAAACTGGGATTTTACTTATTGCCTTGCATAACAAGGGAAAACCATCATTAACAAAACCAGCAAAATGAATCATTTAAACTGGTATTAGTAGCTCCATTTATCTGACACACCTGTCCCACTGCTATGACTTATTACTGCAATTTAATTAGTGGAAAAACCATAATAAACACACCTAATATCACAAAAGGCCGAACTGGCTTCTATTAAACGAGATGACAAACCGCATAGAGGGAGCAAAAAAAACACATACATTCCTCATAATTGAACTTCAGATGGTTGTGGGATATGGAGGCTCATTTAGCCAAAAAGCGTTATACGCTGCATCTCCTCATGTGCATTCTAACTGACAAACCTTCAACAAACCTCTCAGATGCAGGAAACACTTCAACGTAGTGCTGGAAGAAACAGTGAGATGCTCTAAGATGTTGCCTCTGCACAAAATAATAACAATCAAATCCGTATGAAGTCATGTGCAAAATCCCGATATTATAATAGACATGCACACACTGGCCAGTCTACTGGGTGCCCCTACAAGCAAAATACCACCAAACAACAAATCACACTGCTGCAACTAAATACAGTGAAGACCTGCTTCACTTAAAATGAAGCTAAGCAATAGAATGGGAAAGATATGTGATCTAAATGATGGCAATATAACATACATTTTTTGGGCGGTGGTTTTACCTTACAATCTCGCTCATTTGCATAGTTTAATACTTTATCGTGCCCATTGCTTAAAGTTACTGAAAGACTGAAGGCCTTTCCAGTAAAGCACCAGGCTATCTGGAGTCCAAGCATATTAGGGAGCACAAAAAGTCAGCAACATTTTACTGTTTCTGTGGGGCCTGGTTATTATAAAACACTAACAAAGAAGGTATCCCACAAGGCACAGTTCATAGCCCTATAGCAGACACATGCACTTTTTCGTCATAGATTACAGATCCATGTTAGGTTCATTTAGAGCTTGGCGATATATCGATTTTATCAATTAATTTGAACGACGAGAATGAAAACCGGGATTCACGTCGATTTATTGCAGCTTCGGGTTAAAATCACTGAGTAAATGAAGCTCACAAAATGTTTTATGCTTTTTTTAAAAAAAATTTGTGAGGTACATTAAATTATAGCAAACCAGACCAGGGTCAAGGCTTTGTTTACTTGGAATAAGGCCTACGCATGAGCCTCATTTATTACTTCAATGCAATAACAAAAGAGTGATAGCTAGTAGAGATACATTATAGCTTAATCTGTTATCGTCAGTGACTCTGTAGTGCAAACTGCACAACAAACACACATGATGGCAACAGCACCCACAGAAAAACACAAGGCAGTGACTGAGAAAAGAAAGAATGCATCAATACATTGAGGTTTGACCATCCATTAAATAGAGATTGTTTTAAAGACTTGATAACTTACTAAAAGATCACCATAATGAAGTAAATGGATTCGCACTGAGCTGTACCAAAGAGTAAATGAGAAAATGATGTTTGAGTGGAAGAAGTCTTTTTTAAAAAAATATATACAGTGCTGTGCAAAAGTCAAAAAAGAGAACATTTTTAAGCTGTTTATCTGTCCAGTAAGTGCATAAAAATAAAATGTAATTAAATAAAAACACTATTTAACATACCTGTACACACATGGTGGGTACAAGGCTACCATGGTGGCACAGCGAATTGCACTGTTGCCTTACACCTCTGGGACTTGGGTTAGAGTCGCTGCTATTACTCCATGTGTGGAGTTTGCATGTTCTCTCTGTGTCATCGTGGGGTTTCCTCTGGGTACTCCTGCTCCACACATACATGCTGAGGTTAATTGGAGTTACTAAATTGCCTGTAGGTTAGTTTCCCGCCCTGCTTTGTGCCTGTAGGCTCCGGTCTCCCTGCGACCTTGAAGTGTTAACAGAGAATGGGTGGATGGAGTAAGAGCACCTAACAGGAGTTTCTCCTGTTCTCCAAAAAGTTACTAATACCTACAGTAGTTGGTATGGCTAGATGAACACCACTTCAGTTCCCAAATTTCTCCTCAGGGGCACCTCAGCCATTCCATGTATTCGTTAAATTTCAAATAAAGCTCTGAGATGCAGTACTTCTGTAGTGTCACATAACACATGTATTTATAAGCAAAAGGTTAATGCTACAGTGGTAATTAAAAATCACTTTTCATATATTTTTACTTCAAAACGGTTCTCACTAAATTTATTATGTTCCTGTATCTTTGGGGCTCTAATACAGTTCTGTCCACCATTCGCACCATCACTATCACTAAACGCTAGCTCCGTGTTGCACAATCATTAGCTGTGAAATTTGCTGGGCTGAAACTCATCCGGCTGTCATCTTGGCAAAGTGTAATTCAGAAGCGAGAAATTATTTCGCTTTTTGTGTCCAAATATACCACTGAACAACTCGAAACGTAATGCTGGTCTCTGTGAAGTTTAGTTTGCTTAATTGTTTACCATCCAGGGCATGCGAGTGTGACATTTTAACCAGCAGGGCGGTACTCCAGGCCACTGCAGCCTCACCGCCCTGAATTGAGAGAGTACAGCCGGCACTTTTCGCATTCATCCCGCTCATTAAGGGTCAGTCTGAGTCAAGTCTGCATTGCCTTCTCCTTTCAGTGCCCCTATTAAACGTACAATTGTTTAATCTGACAGTGTAATGAAATTACCCTTTTCACCCAGGAGGCTATGTATCACAGGCATGGCTGAAAATCACATTTGCTGTGAAAGTACAAGGCGTCATCCTGCATGTGCTCGCATGAGGACGCCACTCTGCACCGCAAACACAGACGGCCCTGACTCCACGTGCTCCGCAGCTCATTCCTATGCTTTTCTTTCTCCTGCTTTGTATTAAAATTAATATAATCCTCTTCAGTCACTGACCTTTCAAAGCCAATTTCGTAATTACACTGAACTATCTTTAGTTCTTGTTATTAATGTTTTAATTGTGTGTAAAACAGGAATAAACAACATGGAAATATGGAATGAGATGGTTGTCCTGTTTGCTACAGTCAAGTAAGACATCAATCACATGAACTGGTATTTACACATAGTGCCTCAGGATGGACTGGAATCCTGTCCAGGATACCCTCTGCCTTGGGTCCTCTACTTCCTAGGATAGGATCCAGACTCACTGCTATTCGTGCTTTAAATTAAATGGCAGGGAGCGGGATGAATGGATGGATGGATGGATGGATGGATGGATGGACATACATCAATCAGCCGTAACATTAAAACCACTGACAAGTGAAGGGAATAACATCAATTATCTTGTTACAATGGGAGCTGTCAAGGGTGCCACGATACATTAGGCAAGTGATCAGTCAGTTCTTGAAGTTGATCTGCTGGAATCAGGAAAAATGGGCAAGTATAAGGATCTGGGGTGAGTTTCCCAAAGCTTTCTTAACGCTTTGTTGTTCATAATTTCTGTCTTTTTATACAGTTTAGAACTTTTGAATGACGTAGCGTTAAGGCGGCTTCGGGAAACTCACCCCTGAGTGACTTTGACAAGGGTCAAAGTATGCTGTGGTCAATGCCTACCAAAAGCGGAGAAGTGATGGCACCAGGATGCACTATGGGAAAAAGGTAAGCCGGTGGAGGCAGTGTGATCCTTTGGGCAACGTTCTTCTGGCATTCATGGCTCTATGATTGAGATGCTACTGAAGGACCTTACTATCTGGAACAGGTGTGTTAAATTAGGGGTATATCCAAGCCCTGCAGGGTTGTAGATCTCCAGTACAAAGAATGAACACTCCCGTTGCAGATGAAGGACACCCATTCATGGCAAAGATATCCCCCAATGGCAGTGGCCTCTTTCAAGAAGATAATGTGAGCTGCCACACGGCAAAACTGGTCACAAGGCACAACTTCACATGTTAATGTTATGGCTGATCAATGTATGCTAATTTATTTAGAACACTGTCAACAAAGCACAATCAATCAATACTATCTGATATATCTAATACTTCATCTAATTCATAATAATACATAAAGTTTTATGTAGTAATCACACAACATGGGATCTGATATTTAGTGAGTAGTTAAACTTCCTTTATTGGCAGTTGCCTGAGTCACATCCATTAGCTGCTAATTGGCCCTGCAGTGTAGTCATGAGGTATTCTGGTCATTCCTCCATATGAATGTTCCTGTATTTTTTTGGAATGTCTTGCTTGAACAGCCTGCTTCAGATCACGCCTCAGAATTTCAATGGGATGGAGGTCAGGACTCCAACTTGGCCATTTCGAAGTGCTTTAGTCCTTCTGTTTGAGACACTTTCCTGTTGATTTACTCCTGTATTGTGGATCATTGTCGTGCTGCATGACCCGGTTCCTTTTGGGTTTTACATCACAGCCAGACCCCCTGATATTCTGTTGTAGAATTCCGAATTCATTGCTCTCTCGGGAACTGCAATCCATGCCGGTCACGAGACAGCAAAGCAGCCCTGTTCCATTACACTCCAGCCAACATGGGCTCGGCTCAACTGCGTTCAACTCTTGGTGGTGGGTTCTTTGTCAGCAGGCCCTCAAGCTGATGTTTGTGGGACACCCAAAATGCTAATTTTCTTCCAGTACCTTCCACTATAAACTCATGAAGATCCAGATTTTTCGAAAACATTTGGTGACCCTTTCCTCTCTTACAAGTTTCAGCAGTCATTCTTCAGGCCTCATTATCAAGGTGACATACTGTACCTTTTTCCCCCATCGACCACTGTTTAAAGTTTGATTAATAAATATGCGGCAATGCAAGATGTTCTGGGAGTTGTTTATGAAATGACTGCTCAATTCTTATTATTACTTCGACATTAATTCACATGCATAAATCCAGATGATTCCTTCTTTCTCGAAACTGCGTATTCAGCCAATGCTGAACTGCAACCTTGAGTAAAATTATTCATTCTTCATTATGCAGAATCGCAGGTCTTTGTGTTGATCAGAAAGCTATAGAGTAGGATATTAAGTCATATGCCAGCAAAAAAAGGCAACATTACCAGTATAATCGGTGCTATGCTAATTTTGTTCTGTTCTGTGTGAATTTCGACATTTATTATTGTATTATAATGAGAAATAAATTCTAGAGGGTCGCTAATAAGATATTTGTTGTAACTACCATATTACCTAATATCAGCAATTACTCCCAAGTTTGATTCTTATTATTGCAAACTTTATAGCTGTCCAGGAAGCCTATCGATAAGAGTCTAACTGAGGGGAAAGTTTTGACAGCGGCATTTCTGTCAAAACCTTCGATTGCTGATACAGCACCTGCAATCCTCTGTAATACAGGCTGGTCTGTGGAGGAAATGTTCAAGAATGCCACTCTGTACAATAACGAATTTCTCCTATACAGTACCACCCCCTTCCCCCCCCATCACCGCTGTCAGCCCTTATCTGCAAGGGAATACGTTCCAAGATCCAAAGCAGATACCTGAAACCTTGCATAGTACCGAACCTTAAATATACTATGTTTTTTACTATATATACTACATACATACCTATGATAAAGTTTCATTTATAAATGAGACACAATAAGAAATTAACGACAATAACTGATAATAAAATAGAACAACTGCATTACAAAAAGGCTGACGAACACATGCACCGTGATACTGTGACTATCGATCTGATGACCGAAGACGGCTGCTTAAGTGATTTCGGACGGCACAAGATTTCATCACGCCACTCAGAAAGGCGCACATTTTAACACTTAACGTGATTTCATGTTTTCAGATCACAGGTAACTTAAAATGCAGAGAGTGAAAGCACAGAAAAAGGAGATTCACTGTACAGCTGTTACTGTAAGCTGATCAAAAGCTGGATGCTCAGTAATGAGATGAGAGGGTTCAATAGAATAATTGCTAAATAAAGATTTCAGGTCTTCGGCAGAGAACTGTTCACCACGTAGGGACGTATTTGCTGTAATGATTTGACATTAAATACCCCAAAGGGTGCTATTCCAGTAAAACATTAAGGAGATAAATTACAGCAAATCTCAAACATACAACACATTAGTAAGAGACATCCGACCTGACATCATTCCTGAAAACAAAGGACAGACGGGAGAGGGGAATGGGCCACCTAGTGAGAATGAGCAATGTGGCACTTTGGGATGCCGTCAAGCATTAGCGAGCGACAATGTGGGACTGTGTACTGAGCCGGCGGCCTGCAGTGGCGTGAGGCAATGCCGGGGGCAACCATCGCGCACACTGGAGGAGAGACTAATAGTGGCTTCATTCATTTGCAGTTTGCTGATAGTTATACAGGTGTGGAAAATGAGAACGCTATTAACATCAGTGCAGAAAATGATGCATGACTTTCGAAAGGGGACGACATGGTGGTGCAGTGGTCATCCCTGTGACCTCATACCTCTAGGATCAGGGTTCAAGTCTCCACCCTGGCTCTGTGTATGTGGAATTTGCGAGTTCTCCCCATATCATCGCAAGGTTTCCTCGGGGTACCCTGCGTTTCCCTCCACAGTCCAAAAACATGTTGAGGGTAACTGGAGTTACCAAATTGCCCATAGGTGTGCGTGTGTGGATGGTGTGTGAGTGTTCCTGTGATGGGTTGGGAGCCCATCCTGGGCTGTTCCCATCCTGGGTTGTTCCCTGCCTTGCACCTATAGGCTCCAGAACCTCCGTGGCCCTGAATAGGATATGCAGATTTAGAAAATGGACAGATGTTTTTAAAAGTAAAAAAAGCTAAATATCTTATTTGTCAGGACCAAAGCATAAAAATTCATCCATCCATCCATCCCAAACCTGTGGTTTCCTAAAAATATGTCATTATGCAGGTGACTCCCTTGATGGGATGACAGCACATGGCAGATTTTTAAATTCATTTATTGAATATTTAGTTCTGTCATCATACAAGGGATTTCTTTACAATCGGGAAAATTTGGTGAAGATATCACCAGAGCGAGATCCAATCATTCGTGTCATGAGCTATCCTAGGGTCGGGTGTTCATGCTGTAGGCTTGGCGTTAAAGCGACGAGGAGCTGTACATTCATTCCCCTGACATGCTTCCTGGGGTTACAACACGCCTCCCATACCTGATCCCTTCATCCATGAGAATCGAAATCACAAGCGCCGCTCGGCAGCCGGAGTTAAACACCCAGGACCTATAGGAGGCCCATCGAAATGGTGATTTACAGACAGATGTGTGAGGGGGTTTCATAATGAGATTGAGAAAGAGCAGCGGGCTTTTTCCAACCAGGGCTCTGGACTACAACACGGTACAAAAAGAAATATAATCTACACACATGGAGACAGAGACACACCACAGAGCTACTTCACAGTGTTCAGAGACGACGCCTCCCTGCAAGGTCACTTCAGAATGACAATGCATTTGAAATGAGCCGGGACAGCCGAGAATATAGCGTCAGGCAGCAATCGATGACGAGAATCTGCGTCGCCGTCTAAAATGATTAAATAACCATCAGAGAAATCCACAACGTGAGACTTCTGATCGCAGGGAAACATCCGGAAGGCAGCTAAGAGTCACGCACGTATTCCCACGCCCAGCAACACAGATCCAGCACCAGCGTTCCGAAATTCCTCCTCCAGTTTGCTACCGCGTCATGTTTCTGGAAATTGATATGTTGTACAGTAAGTGGGGGGGGGGGGGGGTTAGGCCCCTTAATGCACAAATGAGACCCGGAGAAATGATGGAGATCATGGATATGGGCAGCCAGCATGTGCATATCGATGAGCTACGTTCATTACGCTGTTTCCCGTCTACCGGTACCCACCGCGGAACCTCTGTGGGGAGTATACCGAGGAGGCCGCAGCCCGGGCCCCTGCCTTCCTGGGTGCCGTAGACGCTCTTATTGCAGAACTGCAGGAATGTGTGGGGAGTGAGAGAGGACGGGATGGGCAGGAGGCAGACAACATCAGCCAAGACCCATCTCCAGCCTGTCATCCATTATCCACGGGGTTCACTGTAAAAGCACCGTCACGCACAGGCACATACACACACACACAAACGCGCCATTAGCTACCCCGGGCGGACCAGCCCGAGACCTTGTTCGCAAATGAGTCACTGGAGCCGTTCGAACTGAGAGTACATCTCAAGGACCCATGGGATGGCCTCCAACGCAGAACCAGAACTGGAGACGCCCCAAGAGGCACATGTAGGTCAATAGGATGTGAACTCCAAGCTAACGGGGACCTGAGGGCAGAGTGCTGGGGTGGGGAGGTATCCATAATCGCCGCATCACCAGGTCTCTGTATCCAGGCCAGGCATAATTGTCATGCACTGATTTACTGCCACCCGTTGGGTATACTGTTATTCTGTAAACTGCTCAAACACGTTTAGTCATGCAAATTCGTCCCTTCCATCTCATAGTTCGAAGGGATTCGGGGTCACCAGGGAATTCAAATCCAAGTACATGGAGGCAAAGGCATTCTGCTGATAGACGTCTTTCTTTAAAAGCACACCACCCTATCTACATCTTTCAAAGCTACTAAATTTGTTTCAGTTAAACAAAACACCCATGAATGATCAGAGGAACATGAACTGTAACCCGAAAATATTCCTGTATTTAAAGGAAAGGATTCATTAGAAGTGAATTAGGCCTTTGCGACTTTCACAGTGTTACCACCGTACCTCCTATCACACTTACTTCAGGAAATCTTTCTCTCTCAGTCCCAGAAGGCGCGAGATCGTTTTCCGTAGAGATGCTTTTGAAGTCTAAGAAATAGCCACCTGCTTGCTAAATAAAACTGTGGGATGGCAGGGTTCTGCCACTGTTTGCATTTCCCTCTGGTTCTTTGAAGGAAAAAAAAGTCTGCTGTGGTTTCAGTATGACAGTCATACTGCAAAGTGCTCCCATTTCTGCTGCGGCAGCCCTGTGGTCTGTTGGTCAGTGCCTGGACCCTATCAAATGGTTATCAGCAATCACAACACTCGGGGAGATAAAACCTTTACCACACAAAGCTAATCAACAAACTTAACATGCTGGAAAACATTATAAAACAGCAATGAGAAGGTGAAAAGCACAGAGGCTTGTAAGAGTGAAGCAGTAAAGACCTCTAAGGGCAATACAGTACATATTCTGTAGATGCTGGGTGGAGCAACATGTTTTAATGATCTCAACC
The DNA here is from genome assembly GCA_026776945.1 of Isichthys henryi. Taxonomy (NCBI): domain Eukaryota; kingdom Metazoa; phylum Chordata; class Actinopteri; order Osteoglossiformes; family Mormyridae; genus Isichthys; species Isichthys henryi. Next base: position 24,918,339 of record JAODJX010000129.1, on the reverse strand, counting down.
AAGACATGCCAGGCTTATTCTACAGTATATCTGTATGTTCTGCAGTGTATTACATTGTGTAATCAGTCAGACACTGAAGTGAGGCCGGATTTTAAGTACTTATTGTATAAAAATTTTACACCACATTTTATGGATTCCCAGATCTGCCTTTCTGCTTATTGATGGATGAACAGGCCAGCCACCATTACCACACACAACTTCACAAAAAAAGGCTTCTGATGAAAAGCAGCCTGCTAAATAAGCAGTTTCTAATTAAGCCTCGAGATAAACCTAGGACGAATTCAATGTTTTAATGTTTATAAAAAAGTAAAACCCCTACTAGCATATACAGAATTAAGGATTTATTTTTTTAACAACAGATGATGTTTGTTTTCTAAATACCACTGAAGTCCTATTCATCCTGCTTATATAATGGAGGTTATGCCAGTAAATGCTTTAAATGAAATTATGTAAAATCCGTAAAATTCCTTGAAGCATTAATACAGCATCAGGACTGAATGTCTGAAGGCGATGAAACGCTGTTCAGTCATTTTGATCCTGAGGCATGCCACATTTGGCTCTGTGGAAATGCCTAATTACTGACATAGAAACCAAGTAATTTTATTAAGTGGAATAAATTGCAATTTGCAAACACTTTGCCTATCGGCCTGGACTGCTCCCAGTGAAGAACACAAAGCAACCTTCCAGAACTGTCTCTGAGCCCTACCCTTCTTCCCTGGCCACTCTAAGTAGATTCCGGAATGTTCTGTATCCCTTTCCGCTTCCACTAATCGACCTGTCTGGATTGTCGGGGATATTCTACTGCTTTGAAACCTTTCACACGCTTCCCGTGATTTGTGACTTTCCACAACTTTACTTTTCAAAGGCCCTCAGTCTTCCTCATTCCACCTTCAGACTGAATGGTCAGCTCTTGGCCTTATAAAAAGTCAGACACATCTACTTTGAAAGGATTTGAATTCTCCTTTATGAGAGAAGTGTTCACAACCAAAATCAAGAACAGTTACTGAATGGTTACATAAGCTGCAGTAAGAAGCTTTTCAAAATGTTGCGCAAACGATTCAAGATTCTATATTTGTCACATGCATAGTTATGCCCGTAAAACATCTTCTGAATTGTAAAGCTGGTCACTTCTATTAGAAGAATATTAATAAATTAAGAAGATTCATCAGAGAAAATTGGAGGGAAAAAAAACTGTAAAAGTATAGTATATCCATGTATATTAAAGTGCAGGGTGTAATTGTCACATAAGGAGGGTGTTTTGTGGCAATATTCAATTAAAAAATACATCAAATAATTTTAATGGTTGCTGGTATCATTTAAATGGTCATTTAATCAATCATTAAAATAATTTCAATGATTAATGACTTAAACAACATTTATTTACTAAATACTGTCACAAAACAGGCTGCATATGTGACAGGGGATAGAGCTCATATTAGGGGCTCAGTTGCCCTGGTTAAGAAGCCTTACGGCCTGAGGATAGAAGCTCCTTCTGAGTCTCTCTACTTCGGCCACAATACTGCTGAGACATTTACCTGATTTCAGCAGGAGGAACGGAAGGTTACTGGGGTGAGACCAGTCCCCGACGATCCTGATTGATCTGGTCCTGCATCTCCTGATTTAAGCAAGTGAGCAAGTCCATAAGAAATTACACACAATGAAAAATCTAGATATGGAAAAAAACAAATGGAAGGACATTATGTATGTATCTGCATAATGATCACACACAGGTCACATGATCACCCTAAAGCACATGCAGAGGGATAACACGCCCCTTGTGTCGTTTTACACATTCACTTACTGGTGACTAGGGGTGTGTGGTACACCAGTGTCATACTTATTACTGGTGTGACTGTCCACCACGTTCTGGATTTGCACTATACTGTTAACACCACGATAAGTCAACCTGCATTTTTTTTTTTAAATGAACTTTAAAATGCACTGTTTTTGACTGAAGCAGCTTGCCTTTCTGTTTGCTTTGCTACTCTGAAATTACAGAACGAATATGAGAAGACGTTACCGACGTCACATTTTATATTTTTTTGAAATAAGACCATCCGTGTCCAACTGTAATAGCAATTAAAGTGTACTTAATACAGGGCTGCCAACTTTCACGCATCTGGCGTGACACTCACAATTTTTGACTCTCATGCTCAGCCAAGATATCTTACGGCAAATCAATACTATTCCATTTTAAACCTAAAATTAGGTACATCAAAATCACTGGGATAGTTTGCAAACCCTACAGACTATTTACAAGGTAATATAACGGCGACAGGGGGCGGCATGATGGTGCAGTGGTTAGCACTGTTGCCTCACACTTTTGGGACCCGGGTTCGAGTCTCCGCCTGGGTCACATGTGTGTGGAGTTTGCATGTTCTCCCCATGTCGTCGTGGGGTT
>JAODJX010000129.1:24892686-24911161 GCA_026776945.1 Isichthys henryi | reverse complement strand
GCCCCCCATCCTGGGTTGTTCCCTGCCTCGTGCCCATTGCTTCCGGGATAGGCTCTGGACCCCCCTGCGACCCAGTAGGATAAGCGGTTCGGAAAATGGATGGATGGATGTAATTTTCAAGGCTGCCAATAACATGACCATCATATTTTTAGAAACAAGTTTGACTTTTTTGTGAGGAACTTGACCACAATAAATTGACCACAGGTTAGATTTTTTCATATTATTTTTTGGTAATTTTTCACCAAGGCTGCCAATAATGTACTTAGTGCAACAAATGCCATTTTCATTGGATTTATATTACTGAATGTATTGATTTTATTCAGAATAGATAAATATCATGCAGGCATGTCTGTTCCAATATAATCAGTCAGCAGTTAGACGTTCTGTCAGCACCTGTAAGACGAAGAAGGATTCCAGTCCCAGAAATGCACTCAGACTTTGTCCTTTTACAAAGAAAGACTGTGGATGACCATTCGCACCTGACGGCATCTACAGCCCAAGCAGCTGGCTTATTTCCTGTTGTCTATGCATGTGTGTGTGCATGTGTGTGTATGTGTGTGCATGTGTTTATGTGTGTATATGTGTGTGCATGTGTGCGTGCGTGCGTTTGTATGTATGTATGTGCATGTGTGTGCCTGTATGTGTGTGAATGCATACATGTTTGTGTGCATTCATGTGTGTGTGCGTCTGTGTGAATGTGTGATAAACATTTCCTTGCCACTCACCAAGATTATAGAAGCCTGTTTCATGGTCATTTGACGAAAAGAGAGAAGCCAGCATAGTCATTAGCAGGCACGCACACACACACACACACACACGTTTGTATTCATATCTTTGTACTGGGACAGGGACATTTCTCCTTAGTATAACCTGCTTATGAAGACGCCGGATAATACCCCACAAGCAAAAGGAAATTCATTAATGGCAGAACTGTATCAGTAGACCCAGTTAGATTAACAGGAAGAGGACGCAAATATATCCCTAGGCAGAGCAAAAACTGAAAAACTCATAAATAAAGAAATTATAGCTTTGAAAGTCCAGCACGTTGATTTACACAACTAGGTTATGACATAAGCTCCACCGGGCCAGAGCAAGGAAGGAAACTGGGAGTGGGAGAAGCTTACAAGTTCTGGGCAGCTCCCAGATTGCAGATGCCGGGCCGGAGGTGGGGAGGGGGGCTAGGTCGGGAGAGTGCACAGGTTCACCTAGGAGAATGAAAGCCAGGGGTTTCCGAGGTAGGAGTTGCAGCCCTGTCGAATATTCCTCTGCACATCTCACTGTGGGGGTTGTCATGGTGCCTCTCATACATCACACGCACCAGCTAGGGGGCGCGTTCTCTAAAAAAAACAACACGCATGAAACAATGTATAGGCAGAATCCCATCTTCACGCCCCAGACATTTCCTTAGGATAATAGGAAGTGCACCTCTTCCGCTGGCAAGGCCCGTCACAGGGAAACAGGATGTGATAGCTTCCAATCCCAGACACGTTTACAGCATGTGCTCCGCGTACATGCCACAGAAACACCCTCCCAGCTTGTGAACGCTCATCTCATCTTGTCAAAAAGTTTATAAGCTTATCGTGAAATTGTTGTTAACCCGCAGCTACTGAACATTTAATTAAAAATTATTTGAAATATACACACATATTAATACTGTTGTTTTTTTTCACGCCAATTCACTGTCACATCGATGGTTTCTATAATAATCTTTTCATTTGATTGTTTTATTACAGCAGATTTCAACAGTGAGCACATGTTTATACTAAAGCTCAGGATTACTGGTATTCCAGAGAAATCATCTTTCTTGCTCCGGGATCATTCTGACATCAATTTTTAATAATGCCAGGATGTTTTTCAGCTCCTAGCTGGCCACAATGCACTGGTCAGAGGTGGGAATGTCATGTCTTTCTTTAGTCATACTGACTGCTAGATATACAGACAGAGGTGCAGAAGACGATCAGCTTCAAATCACTGAGAAGGAGCTTGGAAATATGTGTCCAACACCAGAATTTCCCTTTCCATGCTCCTTTCTTTGACCCTCCACACTTGCGCCCTGCACCCCGAAGTGATGCCTGAAAAAACAAAAAGCTTATAAAGAACCAAGAACCAAATATTGGTATTTTCCTCACAAAACAGAAACTGAGTTACATACCAAAATATTGCAAAACAGAAAAAAATGGATTATTTCAGCTCAGGTTCTACCTGACAGGTCTGCATAAAGAATGCAGCAAGACAAACAGATAGACAAAAGGCTCAGTCCGTCAGTCCTCAAAACTAATTATCCATTGAATTTTTAAATCAGGAGCACCTGTCTATGGTTTTGGAGGGAAAATAAAATTCATTAATATGGTCTGAGAATGATACCCCTCTGCATGGCTTTAAAAGGGCCATAAACTTTGTTTTAATGAGGGACGCAGTGCAGCCTCCCTATTCACCCAGGCCAGTAACTCCTAGTCAATGAGGCTCCATCAAACACAGGAGGTCTTCATTACCCTCACCCCCAAGACCCACGCCCCCAAACAAACGCAACACGCAGCAGCTGACACAGCACCATGCGTTGTAGGGACACTGAAAAGCTATATGATATACGGAGAGTGTAAATATACAGCTAACTGCATGGCTGCAGCATGCATGTGAGGCTGTGTGCGGATGCATGGTCATACACAGCTTAGCGCGTGACTAGGTTGGATCTGACAGGTACGACGTGAATAAGCTGGGTGCACAGAGCAACATTTCAAAGTCAACATTATTTATAAACTATGATATTTTAAGTGTTTCTCATTCCTGCATTGTGCTAACAACTAGGGCTGTACACATATTTGTTCTGTGCCGTTCGGTTATATCGTTTTCAGTGTGTTACACACAATAACATGAATGATTGCCTTTCTCGACACAAACAAAGCCTAAATCCACAAGTAAATGTTCATCGTGGAAAACATTATGCTAATTGTGGCTCTGAGTTGGTGAAAGTCAGGCTTAATCAGTGGTTTGGGATCATTTTGGTTTCCCAATAAATGACACCAACGCTGGACAGACAGTAGAATATAAGACCAAGACTTTCTGTTGGCTCTGTCACACCAAACGCAGCTATGCTATTAAAAACACATCCAATATGCTAAGTCGTTTGAGGCGACATCATCCACGTTTGTGCATAAAGGGATCAGGGCAGAAAAAGTTGGGACGGTACGTAAAATGAAAATCAAACTGAAAACAGTACTTTGTTAAATTATCTTTGACCTGTATTACATTGAAAACAATACAACGGCACATTATTTAATGTGTTCCTCGTTAATTTCATTGTTTTTCTCAAATAAACACATATTCCAGTTTTGGTTCTTGCAACACATTTCAAAAACAGTTGGGACAGGAGCAATTTAGGGCCAGTAGTGAGGTAAATTGGTTAAATAATGATGTGACTTGAAGCAGGTGATGTCAACAGGTGATTGTAATTATGATTTGGTACAAAAGCAGCATCCAAGAAAGGTCTAGTCCTTTAGGAGCAAAGATGGACCAAGAATCGCCAGTTTGTCAACAAATATGTGAGAAAATTTTTGAAATGTTTACAAACAATGTTCCTCAAAGAAAGATAGGAAGCGATTTGGATATGTCACCTTCAACAGTGCATAACATAATTAAAACATTCAAGGAATCTGGAGGAATTTCAGTGCGTAAAGCATAAGGGCGCAAGCGTAAGCTGAACAACCGTGATCTCCGATCCTTCAGGCGGCACTGCATCAAGAATCGTCATTCATCTATAAGCGATATTACCACATGGGCTCAGGACTACTTTGGCAAACCTTTGTCAAGTACCACAATACGTAGTTACATCCACAAATGCCAGTTAAAACTGTACTGTGCCAAAAGGAAGCCCTACGTCGACAGTGTCCAGAAGGGCCGTCGACTTCTCTGGGCTCAGAAGCATCTGAGTTGGACCATCACACAGTGGAAACGTGTACTGTGGTCAGATGAATCAGTATTTCAGGTATTTTTTGTGAGAAATGGACGCCGTGTGCTCTGGACCAAAGAAGAAAAGGATCATTCCAACTGTTACCAGCAATAAGTCCAAAAGCCAGGGTCTGTCATGGTATGGAGTTGTGTCAGTGCCCTTGGCAAAGGTTCTGTGATGGCACCATTAATGCTGAAAAGTACATAGAGGTTTTGGGGCACAATATGCTGCCTTCAAGAAGACATACTTTCCAGGGACGCCCATGCATATTTCAACAAGAAAATGCAAAACCACATTCTGCACACATTACAAAGTCCTGGCTGCGGAGGAAGAGGGTATGGGTGCTTCACTGGCCTACCTGCAGTCCCGACCTGTCTCCAATAGAGAACGTGTCGCACATTTTGAAGCGCAATATGTGACAATGAAGACCCCGTACTGTTGCCCACCTTAAGACTTGTTTGCAGGAAGAATGGGACACTTGATGTTTTCAATCCCTAAACGTCTTTTACGTGTTGTGAAAGGGAATGGCAACATTGCAAAGTGGTAACTGCTTTACTCTCTCAACTTTTTTTGAAATGTGTTGCAAGAACCAAAACTGGAATACGTGTTTGAGAAAAACAATAAAAGTCATGAGGAACACATTATTTAATGTGCTACTGTATTGTTTTCAATGTAATACAGGTCAAAGATTATTTAACAAAGTACTGTTTTCAGTTTGATTTTCATTTTACATACCGTCCCAACTTTTTCTGATTTGGGGTTGTATTTTACATGTTGATTTTTAATGTGCAAATGAGAGTCTTGGGTTTTCTGATTCAGACAGGTCAACAGCGATGCTTCATTATGGTTCACAACTATTCCTGACTGTCTTTGCAGTTTTAATAATAAACAGTTTCCCTGTTGTTCTGAAACTACACCACACCATAAACCCGAAACTGAGGTTTGTGAATTTTGCATACCATTACACTCCCACTAACAGCACAAAGGTGGTGGGTCCAATCCCAGGATACACACATGAATTGTAACCCTCCCCTCTAGTGGAAGAAGCTTGGGGATAAAAGCATCAGATATATGTGGTCAGTGCCCTGTATATGTGGGAATTCCTGCTGGAGAAGCATCCCAGGAGGCCACCTCATGAAATTGGTGTAGAGGAGACAGTAGGATCAGCCAGTCCCTGGAGTAATTGGGGTTAAGGGCCCTGCTCAAGAGCCCAATGGTGGGATCTCTCTGCCAACCACAGGACGGACGACCTGCTGAGTCCTAACCCAAGGAGGGCCCCCCCCCCTCCGCAACAAATATATTTAAATACTTTTTTGGTCAGTGCATAATTCCATATATGTTATTTTATAGTTTTGGTAGTCTTTAAAATTACTGTAAAATGTAGACAAACCTTTCTATGGGGAGGTGTCCCCAAACATTTGACTGCTACTGTAAATGACCACATATTATAAAACATACAGACACCGCAGTAAAATGTACCTATGGGGATATGAGGCCTTGTTAACGTTGCAAAACAGGGATAGGACCAGTCAGAAAGCACAACAAGCCAGTGGTGGGATGTGTCATGAAGTGCAACCGTCACCAGCCAGGTGACCCAGATTGTGCTCTCATTTCAGTATTGCACCCTCAGACTCGCTGTCACTCCGGAGCAGATCGAAGCTTCGGGGAATAAAGGACATGGCAGTTTAATCACTGGTAGCTCAGTAGCCACTGCCCAGCGGATAAAACTGCAAACAGGGCTTCCATACACATTAGTGCGACCTGATTAACAAACAACCCCTAGGTGTCCCAGTCAAAATGGCTAAAATCAGCACCATTATGCAAGTAAGTTGAATGATCAGATGAAATACGATCCAAGCCCAGTTAAAACCACGCCCACGCAGTGTTTATATGCTGGACAGATGGGCAGTGCTTGGGGATTATCACTCAGCAATTAGATTAGATTTAGATTACGAAAAGCCTCTGCCACCATATGCTGTCCTTGGCTAAAACTTTAGGGCCCAACACAGTCTGTTTTCCTTATATTAATGTGATTCTATTGGCTAATATTTATTTGAAGATTTAAACGCTCTATTTTCCGATGCACTCACTCGAATGTGGGTACATGTTGTTGAAGAACAGGACAAGATAGGAGCAGAAAGCTTATGAAACTGAATTTTAATAATTGTATATTTTCTATAAAATATTATTGCTACTATTAAATTATTTCCTCACATTTCTAATCTTTGCATTATACAATGTTGGCACAGACAGAGGGGTCAGTCTTAGACCCTCAGAAGTTTATTTGCACCATACAGTGGAGTTTTTGCTTCCTCCTCATTGTCTTCTGGCATTTACCCTTCTTACTCTTTTCCTCTGTATCCCGAAACCATTTAGTATGTGTCAGGTTCCTTGGGGCAGCTGTGTTATGAAAGGCACTATATAAAAACGAATTGAAATTAAGTGAAAAACGTGTTCGTGCAAAGCTAAGGGGAGAAGTCTAGGTTAACCTCAGAGGATTGAGATGGGGAGGTGGAGATGCTGTCTTCAGTGAGGGGAAAGTTAAATCCAGCATTAAGTAAACCATCCCTAGATTTTTCTGAGAACTTCATTTCAGACTTTGTAAATCAGTGGTTGCCAATATATTTTATAGTAAGAGCCAATTTAGCAAAAAAAAAAAAAAAACCTGGTGACCTCAAGCGGTATATTCTCCCGCCAGGGCCCCCCCCCCTCGATATTTTTTTTTACCCGCCTGGTACACTGTCATGATCATCTGGGAATGGCTAAAATATCGACCGGTTGGAGACCCCTGTTGTACATCATCATTTTTTCATATGAATAATGTAAAGGGATGTGATTGCGTTTGCAGAGCTTTGTGAAAATCAGGAGTTCACCCATGATATGGAAACAACTAAACGCAGTCAAATTATGTTAGATGCTTAGTTTGCATTACTGTGAAAACAAAGCAGCAAATGAAGACTGCAGTAAGTTACCAAACTGAATTAGACGTATATTTGCAGAGAAATGGTCTACAGAGGAGGTCACTGTTTTATCTGTTTTATCAACTTTATTATGGTAAAAGCCTCAAGGAAGTGAAGGAATCCATATCAAATTCTGAAATGACCGAGAGAATGGTGCAGCATCTCAAAGTTTTCTCTAATTTTAAACTCAGTACTACAGACTCTTGGCATTCTCTCAACCAGCTTACCGATGAAGCCACCAGGATTGCTTCTCCAATAGTCCTGAAGGAGTTTCCACAAGTTCTGGGCAAAAGTTGGCTACCTCACGTTTACTCTGCGATCCAACTCATCTCGACCCGGCTCTGTAGGGTTTAGGTGGGGGAATTGTGGGGGGGTATGTTCATCTGTCACAGCACTCCATCTCTTATTCACAAGATAACACGATACTTATGTAACCATGAGGTGTGCTCAGAGTTGTTATCCTGCTGAAAAACAAATGAGTTTCAGTAGGTAGGTCCAGACTTTTGACTAGTGCTGCATGTGGAACCTGACATCAGGACCATTCGACCTTTAAACCCAGTCACCATGACTCCATGGCATTAGGGGCCTTGCTGTTAGTGTAACTAACAGCCTGGAGCAGTTGCACAGCACATAGCTGTCATTGGGGGAGAAGGCAGCCTCGGTCCTGGACCAAAGGACCCTGAGGGTTTCGCTGTATCCTGTCAAGTTCAATAAGATGTAACGCGGGAGGAGGGGCAGCCCAGCCACATAGCTCCGCTGCTTTTCAGCGATAAAGCATACAAATAAACAACATTTATTATGCCTGAGTAGGGGCTGATGGTTCTAGATACTAGTGGGATGCAGGCCTCCGGGAACTGGCTTTGTGCTCAGCTGTTTTTGGAGGGGAGGAAGTAAAGCGAACTTTGCCAGGTCTCCGAGAGAAGGGATCACTGTTGCAGATGGATTCAAAGTGCACAGTCAGAAACAGCGTCATCATCCAGAGAGACCCCAGAGCACAAGCGAGCAAATACCAAGAATTCCCCGTTTCAGCCACATTTCAATAAGGTGCAGCATTATTCTCAATATACATGAACCTAAAGGATAGATCACTGTTTTACATATAATACTCCGCTGATGCCACACGACATCAAGCCAGCGTCCTCAGCAAGCATCAATACTGTACCAGTAAATAGTCTGCACATACTAATGAAACTCATTTGTTTTTCAATAACACACAGCGCTAAGCAGACCTTGACGTTCTGCAGCAAGTATTATTATGAACAAGGTAAGAGATGGAGTGCTGTGACAGATGACTGTGCACCCACAATCCAGAACTATCTAGAGCTGGTTTGAGGCGAGTTGGATCAAAGAGTAACAGCAAGGTAGGCAAACTGTGCCCAGATATGAAAACTCGATCAGGACTGTTGGAGAAGCTTTCCAGGCGGCTACATCTGGAAGCTCGCTGACAGAACGCCAAGAGTCTGCTACGCTGTCATAAAAACAAAAAGGGGACTTTTCTGGAAGCTCTAAAATTAGAGAAAAAGTTGAGATATTGAACGCTTCTCTTGGTCATTGCAGTGTTTGATATGTATTCTTTCATCGCCTTGAGGCCTTTTACTATAAGGTTGGTAACATAGCTAAGATAAAAAGCAGGTAAATCCAGACTTTTGACTGGTACTGTATACATTTAAAGTCTGAAATACCCAGAAACAAAAGAAGGCAGCGGCAGTATTGAGAATCACTTTATTTCTAAATCTTAAAGCTAGAGTAATATGGCCGAAACATATACTGTACAGGTAATACATGCATCTAGATATACAAGGCTCTAAATTTTGCCAGATGACTAGGAGAGCTTAAAAGTGTGTGCTAAGCACTGAGATGATTTATTTCGATGTTACCCTTAGTGTGCTGCATTAAAATAAATTGAAAGCAGGAGTGAGTCGGCAAGCTGAGCGCTAATGTGGCACGGCGATGAACTCCATTTCCTGTATGGCCGGGCAGTATTTATAATATGCTTTGCATCAGCACCAACTCGCCAGATGGGAACCGCAAACATCAGTGGTGAGGGGATGAACTTCAGCCCAAAACCCACATTTTAACACTTAAAGCAGAAGGGCATTTCAAAGAATGCCATATTGTTAAAAAAAAACTGTTCGATGAGGAGAGCGGCTAGCAAGTGATTACAGTCTCGAGCTTAATCTGTCGTACGAGGTTATCGAGCGCTAAACGCTAGCGAACCATACACGCGTAGCGCTTGCAGGATTTCTGAAATCACAAAACGGTCGCATGAAACTTGGATTTTATCTGTTCTATTTCCTAGGCCAGGGAAGAGATGCATTTGTGCATTAGAGTCAGCATGCGGCTGGGAGTTCAGGCCTGTGGGGGGCTGGGTGATACGGGCAGATCGTTTTTGACATGCAGCTCGAGGATCTCTGCTGTCAGTCACACGTTGTTTATACCTTTCCCAGAGTGTCATAAAGCTTGACAGCGGCACTGCACTGGTGCTGCCAGCCAATCACTTTTATTCATCCTGTAAAGGATTTCATTAAGCCTATCAGGCGAGGGACACCGTTACCACGGTCACAAATCTGCCCTAGCAAAGTGACTTGTTCAATCCCCACTGTAGTGTCACACGCCAGGGTGATGAAGCTCACCTGCCCGGGACACTGAGTACGGTTGCCCCCCCCCCCCTCCCCCCTATCTTGCCAGGGTCAACCTATCATATGCGACAGTGCGAACCTCATACATCTGGGGGCGTGATACACCGGGTGGCGCTGTGCTGCGGTATGACAGCAAATTTAACTCGCCACAACCGGTTGGCAATAAATATGCTGTAGATGTCACTGTCCCCTAAATGGGATCAGCTCAAGTCACCTTACGGCAGGCTGTGCCTTCACTGAGTGGCGGCAACACAGACGGCGGCCATGTCCGTACAGTAAGAAGGAAGTGGTATCGAGACCACAAACAACCACAGACACTCACCCAAGAAGTATCAAACCGGTATCACATACAAGTATCATATACTAATATGAGTAACATGAATTAAATAGAATGGTGTGTGAGTGTGTGCCCTGCGACGGGCTGGCCCCCCATCCTGGGTTGTTCCCTGCCTCGTGCCCATTGCTTCCGGGATAGGCTCCAGACCCCCCGCGACCCAGTAAGGATAAGCGGTTTGGAACATGGATGGATGGATGGATGGATGTATTAAACAAGATCAACAAATAGAGATTAAACAAAAAAATAATCATATTTTAAAACTTTACAACAAATAATGTCTTTTTCTGCTTGTCTGTGCATAAATATTGCAAACATTGTCCTTGAAAAAACTGTCACATTGTCCTCTGTACACTTTTCAGCAAACTTGTGGTATTAAGGATACTCAGATGTCTTACGGATCCTCAAAGTAAACTTAAACTAAAATATATCTTTGCTGGCTTAAGGGGATTAGAGGATTTTTCCAAAGCAACTGTGTGTTTGAGATGTAAGAAGAAGCACGATGCTCTTCCAGTCAGCTCATGAGTTCAAACATTTTTAAATGAGCTGTAACTTGTCACTGCAGGCCAACGTAACCAATCATCAAATGCCTTGAAAAAACTAAAACGCCATCAACCTAGACTTCAACTAAAATGATACTGGATACATTTTACAGAGTTTCACAATAACTGTGCTGGATTCAGAACAGAAACGCTTCTTGGGATTTGATCACAGTGCCCATAAATGGAGTAATGAACAGATAGGTCCACATCTGGGAATGGTTCTCTGCCTCCTATAACTTGCTGATTAAATCCACAGAAGGCACTTACGCTCAGTTCTGATTACACCAAACACTGTGCTTCTGAGCCCTGCTGGCTAAAGAGAACAAGTATAATGTCAATGCTGAGCTTCCAGGAATAATACTTTCCCCTTTGTTAAGCCAAGAGTGGCCTTTTCTCAGCACTCAAGTACACAGGAGCTACGGCATTATCTCCAAAGCCATGGTTTGCCTGCAGACTTCAAACAGAAACCAGTAAAATGAAGCTACTGCAGAACAAACAGTATGGCAGCATTCTGTAGCTAATGTTCTTCACTTATCCTGCCTTCAAATGCCTTCCATCTTACAACTGACACAAGTGCATATAGCTGTAACGGTGTACGTAGCACTACAAGCATTCTAAAAAAGTTATCCAAAAAAGGACTGTGAGATTTGTGCACGCTTTTCCTTTGACTCCATCAAACTATGAACTAGTCATCTGTAGCATTCTTATAAACAAAACAAAAAAATGATCAAAATCGTGTGGTGAAGCCCTCAAAGTCTGAAAGGACGTGCACAAATGTGATGGTTCACTGGCGTGGAAGAGCCTTTGTTCTTCTAATTAAAAAGCCACAACATGGTATCTTTCCCTGGGTTTCTACATCTTCCTTTAATTAAACAAATCCATTCCCAAGCTTACAAATAGTGCATTAAACGACGCATCTCGTTTCAAGAACGCAGCAGCTCTCAGGTTCTTGACTAATGTAGCAGCCAGTAAAAAGCTGCAACCCCCCCCCCCCCCACCGAAAACCTCCATCACACGAAAGACAGAGATCAGCATTTGCAGTTACTACCAGACACAGTCATGAATGACATAGACCAGACTCAGACTGCAGTGCTGGGCAAATCCGTATGTGAATTTAAATAAATGTAAAAATGAAGTGAAGGCGATCAGTTGTCATTGTTGATACACCACAAAACAATGAAATGTGTCCTCTGCATTTAACCCATTGTGACATAGCAGGGGGCAACTAATTCAGCACCCAGAGAGAAGTGCTTGGGGGTGGTAGTTTGCTGGTCAGGGATTCAAACCAGCAATCAATCGCTTACAAAAGCACTTCCCTAACCATTACGCCACCACTGCCCTAGACCACCTCCCATGAATCAAGTCAATATAACAGATAGCCCTGAAAATAGGAATCATTCCAAAAGTTGAACTTTCTCCAGCAATAGGCAGATGACAGATGACCTCTATTTAAACACCTTATAAAACCCAGCAGGAAATCTTATCGCCAGCGCTTCATGTGAAAAGCAACTGTGAAACCAGATTTGTTAAAAGTCTGATACCATCTCACTATATTGAAATATACGCTGCGAGTGAGAAAAAGTCGCACCATTGTGCTTCTGATTTGCGACAATGTGAAATACCTGAAAATAACGGCTGCAGCTGCATGCTTAAAAATGTTCCCATATGGTGGCAGTCAAGTCAAGCGATCCATGACAGAGCTAATTAGAATTAATATTACTGAATGTATTCCATCGAAATGCAAAGGCAGCTAAAACAGCAAAGCAAACAAATTAATAGTACTAAGGCTTCCTCCTGCTTTCCCCATATTAGATTGACACCATATTCTCTACTTGCTGAGTAAAGTTATTTTACTCCAAACACTGTTTAATTTGATATGCTCTGACCATAATGTAATAGGGAAAAATGAGGCACATTCTGCTAACTCATAAGAATTCTGTTGCATTATTTCAAATGAGAACAATTATTTGAATTCCTTTGAGATCGGAATGGAAACACCGCACAGGTGGTGTAGTACTTAGGGAACCAACTCACATCATAAGGGACTTTTAGGCTTGACAGTAGTTCAGGAATTCAACAGAATATAAACCATATCCTTCCAACATTAGCATCTGGCAAGAAAACTGAACCAGAAACAAAATGGCCGACTAATTCAGTTGGATTTCTCAACTTATAACCACCTTTCTCCCACAAATCCACCCCAAAAATCATCCTTTTTGAAAACATCTGCATGCCAGCTGTAATCAGCTTCATTTTTGATTCCTGCTATCAAGGTGGTATTGGCTACATTTGGCCACTGCTAATCACATAATTCTAATTCTCAGCACTAGCAATAGCACTGGCTTGTGAGAGTTTTACTTACACAAAAATGTTCTGAGGGCAGAACAGAAAATAATTGTAGAGGAGGTGGGGCCAAGCAACTAGAGGAGGCGGGACCAAGATATCTAATCTACAACCTGATTGGTTATCTTTCTAATCATTTTTCATTCTGCCCTCATAACATTTTTGCATAAGTAAAACTCCCATGAGCTCACCACTGCCTTTGAGCAAATCTTTGACAGTTATTCTTCCAGCAACACATTTCTTAAAATTGTATTGGTTTACAAAAAATGTTACCCATCTATCAACACCTTTAATGATCAGCACACAGATTAGTTAATCAAGACAAGAGTGAACCAAAATATACTCACCAGTGCCACTGGAATGTGCTGGTAACCCCATATCCCAGAGTTCCTTGTCCATTGTAACAAAATTCATAATTTCTTCTGTCATCATAGAAGTCTAAGCAGTCATGAACTCGACAAATGACCATAATCTGTGTGGAAAGAATTCCTAAACAAGCCAAACACACAGGAAGTGTAGACACTATGCTAGCCAGCACCACAGTCTTGGGTCTGGAGTTCAACCTCCCCCCCCCCCCATGTCTTGACCTTTAAAACCATGGTGGACCCCTCCTTTTGTCACTTGCTGTCTGTATGACACTGGCTCAGGGAAAAATGTTATCTCCTGCCACTGTATACCTGTAAATGGATGCTATGACAATAAAGCCCACTTGACTTGACTTGATTTAGTCACTGTTCTGCTACTAGACATCTGTGTTATTTTTTGTAACTTA
Source organism: Isichthys henryi (assembly GCA_026776945.1). NCBI lineage: Eukaryota > Metazoa > Chordata > Actinopteri > Osteoglossiformes > Mormyridae > Isichthys > Isichthys henryi. The sequence continues at coordinate 24,897,625 of JAODJX010000129.1, read as the reverse complement.
CACTGTTGCCCACACAAGCCAGCCAAGAATAAGCACCATTTTGCTTGGCTCTGGATCAATGCTTGTATCTGGACACCGTATTTTCCATCCTGCTCAAAATCATAATGTCTCACAGGAGCTTCTGCCAGAGATTTACAGACTTAGTGGTGAACAAGGCCATTGCAACGCTGGAAATTTGCAGTGGTTAGTGTTCCGCCGTACGTATATTTGTGAAGTGAGTGGGATCAGTAGAATTCAAATTGCCACCAGGCTATCCCCATCAATCAGATTCAGTGACAACTACAACTGAAAATATATATCTGGTCAGTCCCTGTTTTAGCAGTCTTACACATGCCTGAGGTGAGAACTGCACCATGGCAGCAATCGATCAAACCACACAATGGAAATATGAGGCAGTACCTGTAATACTGTTAACAGCTCACTCACGTTTGCTTGTGTTTTCCTAGTGAACGCATTTTGTGCCCTACCAGTGAGACTGACCAGAAGGATTAAACTGTAACAGTAAAATTGTAATATTTAAACATCATTTAAACCATCATTAGGACATATTACAGCAGTGCAATTACAGGCACTCCTCTACTTACGAACTGTCAACTTACGAACTTTCAGACATTCGAACGAAGAGCACTGTAAGTGCAAATTATGTTCATTGGGCTCCCGTTTCCTGTCCACAACATTTTTTTCTGTGTGCCAATTCCGGGTAGTATGACTTCTGGCCGCTACTCCCACCGCGCAGCAGTGTAGCGTGCGAACTCCCAGCATCCTAGTTCTTTGTACTTGCGTATGCCCTTAAAATGATGTTGAATAACGACTCACGAACATTTAAAGTTACGAATTGCCATTCGGAACGTATCTCATTCATAAGTAGAGGAGTGTTTGTACTATCAAAACATCATCAGTGACTAAGTATTATTTTTCAATTGTCCATAAAGCTGTTTCTTAGCTCTCTAAAATTGAACCAATATCCATTCAAACTGTGGGAAGTTTCTAATGTTTTTTTATATATATATTTTTAAGTTCCCTTATTGTTGTGTTGTTGTTCAGACTGACTGTACTTACATTCTGATTGCAGGCAAACTCAAGAGCCACAAGTACTACGTTAGATTTTACAGTCTGGATGCTGCAGCCTTTTCAGTCGTTTCCGTCAAATGAATTCATGGACCCCCAGGGACACAGTTTCAGTGGGACTCTATGCTTTCATCTACATGTCCAAGTATCAGAGCTGAAGCTTCTAACTCAATATGCTTCCAAATAGGTCTACAAGTAAAAAACTGGTCAGCTTTCATAACAGGAAGAGGTTCAGGAAACAGGTCTACCTCACTATCCAGTGCAGCTGCAAAGCCAACAAAAATAAGCACCAAAACTATTTAACTCAACAACAACAGTAGGAAAACAAAAATGAGAGTAATTCTATAATTATATCACAGCATTATCAATATAATAAATTATACAGCTACTGTATGTGAACTACCCACAAAGGAGTTTTTTTCTTTAACAATTAAGCGTTCCAAATTACAAAGTTACATTTTACAGAGAATCTATGCAGCTTGTGCCAAATTGAATAACTGGGCTTACAAAACTGAAATCTAAAAACACACCTTAGGACGACTGCTGTATGTTTGGTATGCTTTTCACTTTTCGACACCAGCTACAAGGTTGGTGATGTGCTGCAGAAAAGGTATATATCACCAAGTTGTGAGGGGTGGGCTGATATTCACCCATGGGTGACTGGAAGTACTCTGGGTACTTTTAGGGTGAAAGCAAAAGCTGAATGTACAAGAGTGTGTATGGTCAAGGAGATTCTATAGCTAAAATAGGATAACAACTGTACTCAGCTACTGTAGGAGGTCACACTGTCACCCGTCACAGACACCTGACAAAGCAATGTCGGAAACAACATTCAAATCCAGTACAAAACTGATCACTTGCACCACTTAACAGGGAGACAACGGAATATTAAAATGTTTTTTGCATTTATTAAATACAATTAGAAAATGAATTATTAGAAAGGATAACATCAAATTGAACACGGTAAGTCGATAAGAAATATACAATTGTCTATGCTTATTTTACAGTTCTGGCTCTAATGTTCTGATAACATTATATTTGTGTAGGGTCAGTAAAATATCAATCATTACATCCACAACTTGGGGGTGGGCGGGGGGATTATTACAAAACGTAACCTTTACCCTATCAATTCTATAATTAATATCCATATGCCAATTCACATTGTGCTACAGAGAACCAGCGTGAAGTTTAATGTGTCTCAGAATTTTTCATTCAATAAAACAAATTCTTTCACCATCAGTCTATCAAAGGTTATTGCTTTTGAGCAACAGTGACGACAATGTAATCTAAAAAGTAAGGAAACGATGATTGAATGAAAAGATTATGCGATTTCTCAAAAGCAAACTCTTTCTCTGTGGATATGACTAATATGTTGATCGATACAATACAAAATACAAAAATGTGAATGTGATTAATCAGAATAATCTAGAAAACTCAGACATATTTGGGTCAGGGACTCAGGGAAAAGGAAGATTCCATAAGCAACATACTGCTGATTAACCCCTAAATGAATGTGGTTTGCGAGCTGAGTTCAGTTGGTCTCCCCTACATCCAGTTGGAGTGAAGGAGACATGGGAGTGAAATGTGAAGACTGCAGGTGTGGACGTGCATCACTCATTCTGAGGCTGTGTTACATCTTCTGTATCATCCCAGAGTGTATTTATACTTGATGTATTTCTCAATAACTATTGTCCACAATTTCTACAAGCAATACAGCACATACCTCCCATACACTGTACTCAACACTCAGTATTGTTTTGTTTGGGTTTTTTTTTTCACTGCAGTATCTTTATTGTCTGCAATCTCTCATAGCTAAAAGCTCATGCCTGTTTAGGAAAATGGAAGCCTCAATTGTGTGGGAGCACTTCACATTAGAAGCCAATAAAAATGCTGTCCTTGCGGAACTTAAATATCACAACAGCATGACAACAATGCAGCATCATAAAATAATACATTTACAGACTCACCCAATAATGGGAGGTTAACTGTAGATAACGATATAGCTTAATTAACTCTCTATGGTTCCTGTATCTGCTGCTGAAACGAAGGCTTTCCCACGGCTTCCCCATACAATCTTACAGAACAGAAAATATGCAGCCATATACATATATATATACTGTATATATATATATATATATATATAGAGAGAGAGAGAGAGAGAGAGAGAGAGGAGGGAATTGTATTTTTCCACTCATTTTCAGTAACCACTTGTCCTCCTCAGGGTCACACAGGAGGCCAGAGTTGCTCCAAGAGGTTACAGGAACACAAAGCAGTGAATAACAAATGTTAAAACCAGCAGCTCTTGTTCACATCACAGCAATTAAGCTGGATTGAGCCGATGTCCGCATTAAAGAAGACGCCTCTAAATAAGGATGCAAAATCAATTCGGCCTCTGAAAAACTGCCGTTTTGTACAGATCCTGTCATTTTTGAGGTCTTCCCAAGAAGCTCCCTGCACAGGGGTTTTGCTTTGAACCACTGAAGTCTGCCGCTTAGTGTGCCGTACAACATATGCAGGGCAGGCTCCAGAAGAGCAAAACACTGCCTGTCAAAACAAGACAAGGGTAGCAAAACAGTGCAGAGTATTTATAATACTATTCATATTTTCTGTAAGAGGACAAACTGAATAACAGGACTGAATCACAGTCTCGATTACACAATCAAACTCGATTTTTAATAAGCATTGATTAAGAGTTATATTCTTGATCACTCAGCAAAAAGGCTGCAAAATTCTAGGAATTTTCCCTTAATTCCCATATATCCCCGGTAATTCCCATGGAAAGCTTCCAAAATGCCCCGGCTTAACTTCCCAAGGAATGGAAAGTTTCGGGAAATGTACCACACCTTTGCAACCCTATTCAGGAATATGGCAGAAGGAAGACAAGGAAAAGCAGATGGAGGCCTCAATAAAAAGAGAAGAAAAGCCTCTCTTAAATACGGCATGACAACAATGCAATATCATAAAATAAGACAGTTACAGACTCACCCAATAATGGGAGGTTAACTGTAGATAACGATATAGCTTAATTTACTCTCTATGATTCCTGTATCTAGACAGAGAGTGAGTGAGTCATATTTAATCCATCCACTCATTTTCAGGAACCGCTTGCCCTGGGCAGGGTCACAGGGGGGCCATCCCAGAGGCTGCAGGTGCAAAAGTCAGGGAATAACCCAGGACGGGACACCAACCCATTGTAGGTAACACTCACACCTATGGTTACTCCAACCAAACTTAACATGTTTTTTGAAATGACGACATGGGAAGTAAGAAACATCTGGCCCATTTATTGAGATCCGCATGTAGGCTGCAAGATGGTCTCCTTGCAGCCTTTTGAGGATGTTTGTCTTGACCTACAACTACATAAGCTGTTAGGCTTTAAAAGTGATAGTTGATAGTTTAAAATAGTGATAGTTTAAAGCAGAAAATCTCATTGTGAAAAGTATTTATTACCCTGTTCATTTTTGTCTGCTTTTCAGGTGGTTGACGCCATATACTGTATTTTCCGACGCGCATTCTCTGTCCGCTGGTGGGAGTGTGCTCCCCTAAGTGTACAGCACATGTCTGTACACACGCATCGAGGCAGAACTCCGCCATGTGTGATACAGAGAGCAGAGAACTGTAAACGCTCGACCGTGTAGAGAGAAAAATGACAAGCTGTTGTGTAAATAAGATAAATAACATAAGGCTATTTAGTTCATTTAATAAAAGGACAATGTACATTCTATGTACATATATATATATATATATATATATTCTACCTGTTCTATAGAAAAGGCAAACTTAAATGACTTCTGTTGTGATCTGGTGCTATATAGAAAATAAAATTAAATAAAATTAACTTGACCTTCAAGGAGGGGGGGGGATGCCGTTG
>JAODJX010000129.1:24877881-24892224 GCA_026776945.1 Isichthys henryi | reverse complement strand
TGCAGGGTGCCCCCCTGATATAATGGTAGGGGAAACACAGTACAATTATACAGCAAATATCCACTTCTGTTAAACTACTGTAAAGGGCACAAACCTTGGAAAAAATATTATAGCAACCTGAAACCATCAAAGAAAGTCACTGTTACTCTGTTACTGGGGCAGGACCAGCATTAGGTTGGCAGAGCTGTATGTTTACAAGTTGGCAGGAACAAAATTCTGGCAGAAGTGTTGTCCAGTAATAAGGAAACACACGACACACAATAGATGGGAAGAGAAGAGTCACGGCAATACTAAGCAAACAGTTACTCACTCAGAGTGTTTACTGAACTGATTTAATAGGCAGCAGTGACATTATCAGTCGGACCTCTGACGAGTATGTACTGTACTAGAAGAAACCTGCTTTGGCTTCCGTGAGTCCGTAACTCATGCAGCATGCTGAAATCCCCAGAAAAGGGGGCAAGTCAAAACGGCACTACAGTATGCGTCGCACTACGAATTACAGATTTCCACGGAGAGTAAAGAGAAATTCACTATTTCTATTAGCCTGTTAAATTACGTGACAGTGCTTTAACAAACGCGTTAAGCGCTTCTCCTCTCGCGGCGCATCTGGCCACCCACGGGGGTTGTTTGTAATATTAACACACAGCACGAGTCCGGGAGAGAAATCCGGCTTGTGGATGCAGTAGAAGCTCGGTAAACCTGTTCCCACATAGCTGTCCCCAGTCGCATGTTTGTCGCCTATCACCTGGCAACACCTCAATTGCGTCCTGTTTACCCGCAGAGGTTCCAGCGAGAGATTTAGACAAGGCCTCACGCCATACTTCATTATTTCATCGAGCTGCTTCGCAGACACTTCCATCACAACTTTTATCTATTAGTGCCGAAAAAAAATGTCTAAATTCAAATCAAGGATCTTATATTAAGGACTCTATAGGTATAGAGTCTTTGAGACGTCAAACTAACTGATGCATGTACATCTCCGAAATCACAACAACCATGACCTTCTGGCTGAGGTTCTTCCATTCACACTGTATTGTAAAAGCCTATACGTATGGTTTTTTAATCAAGGTAAGTCAGTGTACTGGAAACCCACAATTTACCATGCTCAGCCACAGCATGCCGGCCATCCAATATCAATGCACACACACTGACTGCAGAACAAGTCTTCTGCACTGGAGGACGTGATGTTTTCTTTCCTAACACAATGGAGAACTGATCTTTGCAGAGAGGGCAACTTCCCAGAAGAATGATATCTTCCTTTTCAGAAAGCAGTTCTTCAGATCAACAGGAAGCACGTAGCACTGGCTTCAAGTACAGTTAAATGGTACAATTTACTCATAACAATACATTTACTGCACTGAGCAACTCGTCTTAAAACGATTCTATCAATGACTAATGGACCTGGAGAATATAAAACCGACAATAGCGACTCATCTACACAGGCAATCGGGTTCAAAATCAATTGTAAAACTACTGTCTTCCATCCATTCAAGAATTAAAATGTTAAATAAACCGAGCAGAAACCTCTGTCGCTATTTTTATTTAACAGGATCTTTTGAACTTCTTTTATCTCCGCAAAGGAAAATCAGTGTTGGGTTAAAATGCAACAGAAACGCAGATGTGCTGGTTACAGGACTGACCCTGAGCCGGCTGGAAGCAGCAGCAGAAAAGAGACTGTTAGCAAAACTGGACGATATTATGATCAATTCTTCCCATCCGCTGTAGGGGGCGCTGTAATGGAGTACATTTAGCTGTCAGCTCATTATTGTGCTAAAAACCCTACTTGAGATCATTCCTGCCTGCTGCCATCAGACACCACAATGCCACCCCCCAGCGCATGGGAGTTATACTTACACCAAAATGTTCTGATTAGTTGGTCCTGCCTCCTCTACAATCTAATTGGTTATCTCTCTGAACCAATCAATTTTTGTTCTGTCCTCAGAACATTTTTGTGTAAGTAAAACTTCCATGTTGTCTTGTTATAATAGGCCTATAATCTGGCGTGCTCTAACTGCACGTGATTTATTTCCACATTATTATTATCTTTAAATATTTACCTTTATTATTACATTTTAAATCTGTTTGCATTATGTGTACTATCTTTGTACTTTGCGCTGTATGTATGTTCATCTGTGCATTACATTCCTGGTGCTGTATGCAAACTCCCCCTAGGATCAATATTTTTTAATCTTAATCAGTGAAGTAGCTTACATAGATAACTACAATTCAATATGTACAAAAGGTTATTCCGTCCATCCATCTACCTTCCACAGCTGCTTATCCAGTACAGGCCGCAGTTAGCCTGGAGCCTATCCCAGAAACCACAGGACACAAGGCGGGGGACACCCTGGATGGGATGCCAGCCCATCACAGAAGGACAGTTATTCCATCAAAATTTTATAGCGCTGTTACGACAACCAAATGCCGAAGAGGTACCCATCTGTGAAGACACCTCCCACAAGATTTCACAGGCAGCTAAACTTCAAAAAGCCACTGATTCATCTAGTTTAACCCGTACTCCAAACTTAAAACAAAAATCTAAGAATTTGTTATACAAAGCGGATGCAGTGGGGGAAAAAACGATGACTGTTAGTGATGTTTGTGAGGAAAGCCCACTTAAAGAACCCTGGCCTGGCCTTCCAGCTGCCTGTATTCAGCACAAATAAAAAGCTGATGTGGCAGCCCATCAGTGAAGCACAGGAAGCCAGAGTCGACCTCGGAGCAGGGGCCACTCTCTTCCCTGGATCCACGTAAAAAAACAACCGGCCCCTTATACGTATTTGTGCTGGAGTTGTTCAGGACAGCAGGGCCGTGTTTTCAAGCCCCGCTGTCCTGGGTGTTAGTGACAAAGCCGTGTGGCACCCTGTGTGCGAAAGTGCTCCGTGGCGCAGCGCAAGAAACACTGCAGGAGGCAGTTCTGGAGCCAAATCTGACATCAGAACTAGGGATGGGCCGAACCACATTTTTTTCAGTTCCGATCCGATTCCGATACAGATTCCAATACAAGGGCTCTTTTTACTTTGTTATACTTTATATATTAATTTGTTTAAGCTAGTAAATACAGATGGAAAAAATGTATGACAGAAAATATTTAATTAGGCTACTACAAACATACGTAACGTACTGTCCCACCTTGTTTGTACATATTTTAATCGTTTTTGAGGCATTTGCAGTTCAATATGAATATCTTCAAAGCAAGTATACATAAGTGGCAAATGCTTAAAATGTTAACACAATTTTTCCCCACGTCAGCTCAGTTACATTTTGTTGCGATGGCAGCCCGTCTTGTATCACAAGCTGCAGCGAGTTCGCAAAACTTGTATCACAACTTGTATCACAACTTGTATCATCCATTGCTTTTTTTGTCTCGCTCAATTGCGTGCGCTTTCTTAAGTGGGATTGTCCATTCAACGCTATTCTTACCTCTCAAAATTTTATTTTACAAAGAATGCAAATCGCTGTGCTACTGGTTTCTGTTCAAAGCGTAAAATACTCCTAGATCGTCATGTCTTATCTTATTCGCCCTCTTATCTTAGCTCCTCGCACTGTGAAGGTTATGCGCATGACGTCACAGCAGGCGGAAGTAACTGTACTCACGCCCACTGAGTAGCAAAAAAGACTCAGGAACAGCGTTAGCGTTTGATTCGAATGCCGCAAAAAAACACATGTAAAATGGGAAAGAGTTGTTGTGTGATTGATTGTACAAATAGATTTGACACGAAATAGGAGCTATCTTTATAGAAATTGCCAAAAACTAAATAAGTAAGTACAGGACGTGGATCGGTCACGCATGGCCGACGCCCGATCCGTCAAATAGGTCTGGATCGGCATCGATACCGACTGAATATCCGATCGGTGCATCTCTAATCGAAACTCAGCTTTGACTTGGCGAAATTCTGCATAGAGCGCAGCATAACATTAAAAAGCAGCAATGAACAGACAGACATTTCGTGCGCTTGCGGCACATCACACTTTTGAAAGAGGTTCCTAGCAGGAACCGCAAAAACATAACGGCAGCATTTGATAGTAGTAAAAGTAGCTGATTCACAGACGCTAAATAGTTCTTAAAAAGCAATAGTATCACAATATCCTTCAAAGTAATAACCTCACAGTCTCCAATGCCCTTCGCTGCAAAGCAGCCACTCAACAAATGCTTGATTAGGTACATTAACTCACCACCACAAACCCTCCTGCTTGCCTTTAATCATTTGAATATTATCCACAGTACGATTCAGACAGGCTGGCGGCAAGCGGGTTTCCACAAAGATGACATTATAAGGTTGTTTTAGGTATTAACAGAGCAAATAAGTCACAGAATCTTGACGTTACAGCAAAGAAATTTTTAAGTCACATCAAAGAAAAATTGAGAAAAAGTGAAATGGTTTGCAGCAGTATTGTAAAACTCAGGCTTGGGCCTAAAATGCTGGTTTACACCTCAATTCATCTCATTTTACTGGCCAAAGTTTTTACTTAACAGATGTTTATCTGCACTATTTACGCCAAGTCAGCTTCTCCCAAGTGAAGGTAGTTATGCTGCCAGGAGAGGATGCAGTAAAAATACCTGCACCCACATACATTCCTATCCCTGCGACATAAGAGAGCTACATGCTCTTTAACAGATCACATTTTAAGAAGTGCTCCAATAATAATGGCTTTTTAAAGAATAAAGTTGATCGGATTCTGATTCCTTGAAATAAGACCAGCAGACTGAATTTGACCAAAAACATTCCCATAGTATTTTTCTCAATGCTTTCCAAACACAGGTTGGTATTTTACAGCGTATATATGGAATTTCAACGAAAAAGGTTTGAAGTTCACGTTATTTATCAGCAGAAGATGCCTTGCAAAGTCTGAAGCAAAGCCCTTTCAAGCTTCAGCATTTTACAAAATCCGCACCTGCCAACAGTTACCAGAAGGTGTGTGTGATCTGACCTGGATGGTCTATGAATTCCTGATTGCCGTGCCAGTCAAAGTCCCTGTATTTCAATTTACCACAAGCACATGGCCCTTTGAAAAGGTAAATGCAGTTTCGGTAATGGAAAAGGGTTTCCCTACAAGTGTATAAAACCACAATGTTTCATGCTGCGAATATAAAGACAAAAAATGCTTTTAAGGCATTCCCACTACAGAAACTCAAACCTGAATTTCACTGGCATGCACGATTAACTGCTTCTCTCACGCTGAATTTCAATAATACCTAAAATGTCACTGGAAATGTTGGGGAAAAGGCTAGCGGGCAAAAACAAAGCATGCTGGTACCAGAGCTTGCATCACCAGCCAGCACTGAGAAGACTAACAACTAGCCACATGTACTGACTAGTCTTCTGCATACAAAGCTGACTAATTAACCCAAGTAAACTCAGAAAATGTGCCTCACACATGGTATTAAAAGATATTTTATTGTAGCTAAAGCCTCTTTTTTCACCAGCCACAATCAACAACCCAAGATCCTGCTCACAATCAGTTAATAAGGGGCAAATCACAGAGACCCAACAGTCCTGCCCTGCATCAAGTCTAATTATAAAGTTCAAGTGATAAAAAAAGGCAAAATTAATTACAAGCCCAATGCTCTGCTTATTTTTCAACATACAGTATTGTGCAAAAGTCTCAGGCAGGTAAAGAAAATGTTTAAAACTATTAACTATCCGGATAATAAGAATACATTTGCGCAGAAACACACACATACACGATTTAACGTTAGAATACATGCAAATGAACATACTGCGGATAACATAATAAAAAATAAGATTTTTTTTTTTTCTTTTTTGCTCTTCAGATAGCTACTAATATCCAGTTGGATGGCTAGATGAATACCGCTTCCTCCAGATCATTTAATGAACTTAATTAGTTAAATAATTTGATGAGGAACTGATTAGCCACACATGATCCGCTAATGGTCGCGTCAACAAATATGGGGTGATTTTAGGAGAGGTTTTGAAATGGCTAAGCTAAGGCAACTTGAGAGATATAATATCATAGTTTTACATCAGCATTAGGCTTATTTAAGGGTACTTTTTGACTGCCAAAGACCTTTGCACAGTACTGTACGTATATCCAGACACACCTGGGACCTGAAGCCCATCCCAGGCAGCACGGAGCAAACCCTGGACAGGATGTTAGTACACTGCAGGACACATGCATGCACACACTTAAAAACTCTAAACAAATCGGAATTACTGCTTCACTTAACTGCATGTGTTTGTACTGTGGGAGGAAACTGGAATAGCCGAGAAACAGTCACCCAAAACACAGAGACGACATGCAAACTCCACACAACAAGCAGGTGAGGGGCTTCGAACCCCAAACCTATTGGGGTGACACTACACACCGAGCCACAGTATTGCCTTATATATGCAACAGAACTAACAATACTTCACTCATCTTTCAGAATTTCATAATATAAATCAAGACAAAGCAACTGTTTTTTGTTTCATAAAAATTTTTACAAAGTCTGTGAGCTTGAACTCCCTGTTCACACGTTGAATAAGAAATACCTTTTAATGCTGTAGGATAACTCCCCCCAACTCCCCCACCCCCCGGGATCTATAAAGGTATATCTAGCCTTTACATGTAAAGAATTATAGCAATATTCTTCCACCATTTTACTTTGAAGGATATGCAGAATGTCTGCAGAATGCTGTAATAAAATCAAACTGTGCAGAGCTCCCCCTAATCCTGCTTTGCATAAAAACAGCCCAGACACTGAAATTCCAAAAATGGTTAAAAGCATCTTACACCAAGAGGGCTGTCACAAATTTTTAGAATCACAAGGAAAGGCAAAATGCTCGTGCAAAGGAGCTGACAGCGTTCCTCCTAATAGCACCCCGCGCCGAAGGTCGCTGGCACATTAATGTGTGATGGTGCACATTACAAACTACCCTCATATTAAAGTCAGCCCCTAAGCAGCAGTCATTCGCCATCTGATACTGGATGAGGAAGGTGTAGTAAAAGGGAAGAACCAAGTAATCTCACAGCCAGAACCTCAGAGAAATGGACTTCCCGTTTTCTCAACATCAGACGCTGTACATACGTATGACTTAAGGATAAAATAATAACCCAGCATCTATATTGCAATAAAAAGCATAAAATAAGCAAGTGACAAGATTACAAAGAGAATTAAAATGATTGGTCTAAAAGATTTTATTAAAAAATAATGCTTCGTGCACATACATAAAACAACACAGATGAGTGTAAAGGGACAGTTTTCCCGAAGTTCTGTAATTTGGAGGCAAACTCGGTAACAGCCTCGCTTAAAGTAACCACAATGCCCAGTGGCTTAACAGGGGCAGCTTCTCCCAAAGCGTATACTGCATTCCATAAATATCCCGGATTAATATGTATCTGTGCGATTAATCCACTTAAAAGACTAACACACTGTGCATTAGAAGCTATACGGAATTCATCGAGCTCGGGATAAATGAAAAAAAACTTGTATCTGATGCTGAGCATTGAAGTACAATATTAATATACTATAATACATCAGATACATATTTAGGGCGCTCGCGGTCGCTTGTTCTTCCTTTTCCCATAATTACTTGAAAGTTCCATCCGAAAGGCAGTTTGTAAATTTTCATGTTCTAGCTAAACCAGATATGATATACGCAAGACCGAACACGTACTACTGCCTTATAGTAAGATGACAATTTTCCCATACTATTATTAATGTGTTGCGTAAGAATCTGAAATAATCTCAGCCAAAAATATATTTCCAAGATGTCAATGTGCCCCGGGCTGCCGATCACACTGCTTCAATACCAGTGCTTCCAATTGCCGATGTTTCTGTAATGGGAACTTGCCATTAATATTGAAGACACATGCTGACACTTGGAGGATGATCGTTTGCGCTCAAAAGATATTGGCATTTTCAGTAACAGATTTAAGAGCTTGATTTCATAGCATTTGCCTGCACTCGCCAAGAAAGCGTTGTATATGTTTGTCACCAACAAAACCCCTCAACTTCACCTTAAGGCGCAGTATGAAGTATATAAACGTCAATACCTTCACAAACAATACAGCATAGATATAACCATAAATATAAAGATTACATAAAAAGTGCCATCTTAACATATTAAAATTCATAGTTCTTTTGGCTGAGCATAAAGAGGTCCGTGTTTACAGTGTGATGTAGAAATTTCTTCAAGAATAATCATAGCGATATAATACTGTGTCGTTTACAATGCGATATTACTAGAGCAGGAAATGTAAATACAGTAAACACTACTAAGATTAAGGATTCACATTAAGTGGGCGCTTTACTGTCCTCGACACTGAGCCGCACATCACACACTGTGGCCAAAGACGTTAAAATAAGGGGTGGAACTACATCGGTATGGTTTGTATAGTTACTTTTAAGGATGACAAACAACTGTCAAAATACGGACGCTATGTTATTTCTTACAGATCAGTGTCTTATTCTGAGGATCTAGAAATCATTGGAGACGCGTTATTTGCCATGCCACCTTTCAAGCACTAATGCATGCAAAGCAATTCATTCAAATGCCATGTGATGCAATTTACTCCAAATCAGTTCAGGACCTCTACAAGGCAAATTGCAACGTCAAAATCCCATCTGAGTGCGCCTAGATGTTTTCTGTTTTCAAACTTGGCACTAATGCATGTCCTTCTTAATGCGCAGCTTCTGAATTTTAAATATCAAATAATGCTCAAGTAACTAATGCATGAGACCCGGACCTTTGGGTACTGCCAGGCGGGTGAAGTGGCGGTCAGCATCTTACGGGAATCTGGGCTACGTCTCACTCACTTCCCCCGTTCGCTGTATTGCACGCTTTGTTGGCGCTATTAAAGATTTCTTGCCTGAACCACATATCATGTCCGCTTTTATATATTGACAAGATCCACAACGATCCTGTCAATTATAATCATCGACACTTACCCCCTCGCAGGTGAACTTTCGCAACATTTGGAATAATAGCGGAGCCGTACTAATCAGAAGTGACTTACTTTTCTTGAATCACATTTTCCTTAATGGCAACTAACGTAGGGTGACCGGTGCCCGGCTGCAGCCTGCAGGCGACCAGGTGCCGCTGATGCTGCTCCTTCAAGCAGACATTCTCCGTGCACAGATCGGCCACTTGCTGCTCCAGCTCTTCGATCCGGCTCCTCTGCTTCTCCAGCAACTCCTGCTGCGTCTCTATGATCTTATTGAGCTCCTTTAGATACTCCGCCGCCTTGCTCGGGTTTTCCGTAGCATTTTCCATTTCGGCCGTGCCTCTAGAGCCCGTCCATCCGCAATTCAAACAGCCCGGCGACTTTTACTCTCCGACCCAGGCGCCGTCGAGGTCCAACTCCGCGTATCTCGTCCCCGGCATTTGCTCGGCTTTCGGCGGTGATCCAGATGGGTTAGAAGAAGTTGATCGCACGATTGTCCGCAGCAGCGCGCCGTCCACAGCCTCTGCACCACAATAACTAACTCCTGTAAAGCATCCGAAAGATGGGAAATGCGCTTAACCCTTTCCTGGAAGCGCACTTAAGCCGCACGCTTCTCTCTGCGCGCCGACAGCTGCCACCGTATCTAAAATCTACTCGCCAGCCTTGGAAACCCCTTTGTTATTTTGCAACTTATTTTTCTGACATGCGATAGCCTTTGCGACGGTCTCTTGTCCATAAATTTCAGCTACTTATTTTATTTTTTAAAAAGGCTAATCAACAGGTTCGGTGTGGTTTTGGTTCCCAATTCTTGCGCACAGCCACTGCCCATCGTAGACCTCTGCGCTGTTTTTACTCTGGGAACCCGCGTTGCGTTTGAAGAAAAAAAAACATTTTAAATGTCGTGAATATTAGAGACTGAACTTGAGGTTTAATTATATTTTTTTCATTATATTTTTACTGTTTGAAATTAACGCGAAAACTGAGAGTTTTGTTGTTTGGAGTGTCTCCAAAACGTCATTTTGGCGTAGACGTCCTCTCTTTCCCATTCATAAATCTCAACTCGTTCATAATCCAATTCTTTTGCATCATTCCGTAGAAAAACCTTGAATTATTTTGATGACGTATGTTTCAAAGGCCGTTTATTTCCTCTTTACGTCATGTTACCCCGCTAAGTCGTGCTACATCTGCATGTTTTTTTTTCCGATTGAACTGCGTGCATTTGAATAAGGAGCTTAACGCTCCTTCTGGGTGATATTTGGTTTAAGTCCTAAGCAATATACCGTTCATATGCCCTCATGAATGGTGGATAGCCAAGTCGTTCTAAATTAAAATTATTATGTCAGATAGGAACACTTGACATCATTTGGTTGTTTATTCAAATGTAAGATGACATGATTTATTTTTCATCTTTTGTAATATATGTAAAAATAAATATTTTATTTATAATCCTCTGTTTTTGGAATTCAGTGATGTCATTCAGGTTTATACCTCCACAATGCAGAATTCACACACTTCATTTCGCCACACAAACAGACTGAGAAACTCCTGTACACACATTCTCCTGTGTAGTCACAAAGGCGCACACTACGGCTGTATTACTCACTCGTATCCCTTCACCAAGCTTTCATTGCATGTAGCTTATTGAATTCAGATCTGCTTTCTTAATTTCCAAGAAGCATATTTTCAATTGCATAGTTCTTACCGAATTATCAAATGGCAGGACAGGATGTAGCATAAAATGAACAGCTGATTGTGGTTTTGGAACCACACCTAGTGATAGGAGGGGGAGTCTGCCCTGTGCTTACGGTCCCTTGATTGACCAGTGAGTGTTTCTGTGCATCTTGGGGGGAAGGAAACTGAGCAGCCAGACCAGGCCAGACCAGTTTTGGTGGAGTTCTGTTCATACGGCAGGTCTCTCCAGCTATTGCTTCTGGAAAGAATTTGCCGAAGATAGAGCAGGGCTCTCAACGCAGCTCTCGAAATGCTGACACAGGGAGTGTGGGAGGAGCCACAGCCCAGAGGCCTGCCCCGATGGGTAGCGCGGTGCAGTCACTCTGCTTCTGCGGGACGGGTCTCCAGAACCGCTCGATGCTACAGGAGTCAGGCTGATTTGTATTCACATACAGTAAGTCGGGGGGGTGAATTCTCCTATGATTATTTCTACAAATCAAGTAATTATTCAGGCCCTCCTATATCACTGTAAGTCACAGAGATATGCTCAGTATTATGTTTTCTCAGCATTGCTGTGCTTTTCCTTTTCATGTTTTTAAAGCAGGGAATCGATATTCTTCTCTTCCCATTAATAACAGTAGCTGATACCCTCCTGCAGGAGGATTATCTTAGGTGGCTTAGCTTCAATAGGAGGGGGATATTTCTTCCAAACACATCTACACATAATACACATATTCCTAATACACTTTATAATACTGGTAGCTCTTCATTTTGAAAGGCAGGCCGGGGCTATCTTTGAGAATAGCATTTGAAAATGACATTCTTTACTGTTTATACAGATTGTATTCCAAGGATTTAGAATTCTCTTGCTAATATTGTTTTCCTAAAATTGATACTGTGTATTCCAGTGTTGGGGCTTTGTTAAAAAAGCACTTGAAAGGATGTTTGCCATTGTAAAGAGATGGATTTATCTGCAGCTGTTACGGTCTGAGAACAAACACACTGGCATCCCATCTGAGGTGAGCAGGCACGCCTCTGTGCTTGGCTAACCTGCCCTGGTGCGCTCCCTGCTGGTTACCACTGCTTACAACAACTCGGAGGTAGTGCAATAAACGGCATGACTGACAGCTATGACTCAGACACTTGGTGTCCGAATTGTACCAACTCTATCAACAGGCTACCCTTTCGGTCTTGACAGCGCACACAAATCAAAATGAATATTGAGGGAAAAGTTACCAGGAAAGTCAGTGCAAGCTGTAACACTCCTATATAAATGTTTTATCTCCGTTTTTATTTTTCTATTCTCTATTCAGGCAAAGAAATTAAATATAAGTCTGACATACCTTAAAGCAAATGTTAATGCCGGGGAAATAACAGTAAAATAATGTTAGAGATGGGTAGCAGGTCCAGGAGGATTGGGTGGAATGATGCCTCTGCGGCCCGCGAGCAGTCGCTCATTCTTTAATGCCTTTCTTTAGCGTGTTTTGTGAAATGTGGCGCATCTCTAATGAGGCAGAGCAGAAAGATAATGTGCATAAATCACACCGCAGCCTCTGTGATCATGCTGATACAGGCATCATCAAAGCCAGGGGAAGGAGGTAGAGATGCAGACGGGGTCCACCGTAGCAGGCGACTGAGCCATGCTTTCCTTGTTTTCTCCCTTGCTTGCTCTTTTCTTTGATCTAAACTTTCTAAGTGGCTTAATGAAGTTCATGCTGGTGTTTCTGAGCAGCCCCGGATTCTATTCTAGGATTATGAGATGATTGCGACTAGCAACATGCAAGCAAGGGCAGAGACCAATTAATAGCCAGTGCTTTTAAACAGGTGATATTAGCATATGGTATAATGCTACTTAATAACTGTGTAAGCCGGTTCACATATGTAAGGGCATTTGTTGTATATAAGTTGTCCTGTCTTAGTAGCAGCTGATGAGAATACCAGTGCAGGGACTGCCATAATACCACTAGGTAGCAGTGAAATACAATGGAATTCCAGTTCCAAGTTATTTTACAAAGTCTCCACATAAGGCAGCTGTGTGGTTGTGTCATGCATGTTCTGCGTGTTTCCTGTGGGCACTCTGCTTTTCTAATGTATGCAGTTTAGCTAAATTGATCACTTTGTAATGGACCGGCAACGTCCCCAAAGTGTACCTTGTCCCAGGCCTGCATGCTTCCTGGGTTCCTAACTGGATAAGCAGTTATTGGAAATGGAGAGATGGATGTGGCTGCGTGGGAGCTGAGCTGGGCAGCCCCCCCCTTGGCGAAAACGAGAGGGAAGAACCAGAAAGGTTTAAAGTCGCTATGTTACATTGGAAGCTATACGAGGAAGGTTGTTACTGTTCAATCACAACTTCCTCTTTGAGAGGGATTAAAGGAGAAGCTTTACTGTGAACGAAAACAAACCTACCCTGTAAGTAGTGCCAAGAAGACTGCTGGTTAAAGCCTGATTAAATTCTAGATATCGTCAAAGGAGCTTTAGTCTTTTGAGGGGCAGCTCGGGTTTTTTTTTTTATTAGCCAGTCAGGATATGCAATATTGGCTTGTGAAACCCCCGAAACTGAAAGGATGAAATGGCTTCCTGAAGATCCCCTTAGTTAAGGTGAATTAATAAAATCAATTACCCTGAATCAGATGTGGAAAGTTCAGGTCCAGCAAATACAAATGCAGACCAAATGGTGTGACTGTGACTCTTTATACTGCTTGGTTAAAATGAGGCCCTGGTCTGGATTTTGTACTTTCTGGACCTAAACTTTCCACCTCTGCCCTGAATATCCTACTTCGAAGAGGATGGATTCTCCTCATAATTTAGTGATGATTAAGACATACTTACTAGGATTATGGGTTTATAAGGATTTTAACTGAACTGTGTTATATATGACTTTGCGGATTGAAACTCTTAGGGTTTGTGATGTCCAACAAACCCATTTTTGCAGTTATCCACAGTAAATACCCACAAAGCCAAAGTCATCATCACCTGTCCGGCAGGTCATGACGAGAAACCAACTGGGAGATGGACACGGGTGGAGGAGCGCAGTCAAAGACTCATTGGATAAGATCAGCTCTGTATTGCCAGATAGATGGCTGTCATGGACGTCTAGAAAGAGCAGTTTAGGCAAATGCTATGAAAACGGACACAAAGAATGTAATGAGAGGTGGAATCAGAGGTTGAATGTGAAGTCAAATGTGAGTTTATAATGTCAAAGGAGAGGCCACTTCTTAAGGACAGGAGGAAAGGGCGTCAGTCAGTCAGGCTTCAAACGCATTTTACGTTCTGTGCCAACACCGGCTGAACTACTGTGCTGGCCACTAATGGTTTTCTGTGGGGGAACATGTGTGGATTGCTGTCTTCAGCTCTAAGAAATGATCTGGCAGCTTCATAAAGCAAATTCTGTCCATTTGCCAGAAAATCATTTCCCAAATTCCCGCGAGCTTCCTACTGTGTGTGCTGAATTATTATTAATGAAAACCTATTTTGCAGGCATTATTATTAATATTAGTATTCAAAAATCATGTCCTACTTTGTTTATAGGATTGTTTTAATTTGGCCTAAGTGAACGTGCATTTTAATGTCTAATACACACCTTTAAGGCAGAAAGTGTAAAATTATAATCTTATCAGTGCCATCGGAACTTTGAGAGAATGACTTTGAGCCTGACGCTTGATTGGCTGTGTTTCCTCCGACCTGGCTGCTTAGCGGAGAAGAGATGCATTTTTAGAGAAATAACTTCATTCAAATAACCAGTAATTTTTCTGGATTCAGTCTAACAGTTATAATGTCTGGGGG
>JAODJX010000129.1:24861458-24876593 GCA_026776945.1 Isichthys henryi | reverse complement strand
TAACTAACATAGTACAATTTCGTGGAACCTGTTGACAAAATAATTTTAATTAAAGTCAAAGTTTCATTTTTTTGAGTATACTGTATGCTGGTCCCCTAGGATCTGGTTGGGAAACATTCATCTAAAATGAAAACAAACCTGCTATCTCAGTCGTTCCTGTGATTTGCTGTTCAATAAAAATGAGTCATAACACACTTTTCTCAAATGGTATGGCAGCGACGTCTCTCCCAGGACATGAACCAGAAATTCTTCAGCTACCGTCTCACCTTTTGGGAGTTTTAATTTAAAGAGGACAGTGTTTGTTTATGAGGATTCACATACCTCCAGGCGCCAGATGAATGGATAAGTACAAACTCTGACTCGATTAATTGAGGCCAACTTTTGTTATAGCGAAATCTGTCAAGGCCAAAAGCAGTCTTCCCATTGTGTGGCACCAGAACACACGTGGCTTATCTCACTAATGCACAGTGCCAAAGCAATGCAGAGGTGGCGCAGTGGTTAGCACTGTTGCCTCACACCTCTGGGACCCAGGTTCATGTCTCCACCTGGAGTTTGCATGTTCTCCCCATGTCGTCGTGGGGTTTCCTCCGGGTACTCCGGTTTCCCCCTATAGTCCAAAAACATGCTGAGGCTAACTGGAATTACTAAATTGCCCGTAGGTGTGCATGTGTGAGTGAATGGTGTGTGAGTGTGCCCTGTGATGGGCTGGCCCCTCCTCCTGGGTTGTTCCCTACCACGTGCCCATTGCTTCCGGGATAGGCTCCAGACTCCCCGTGACCCGGTAGGATAAGCAGGTTGGAAAATGGATGGATGGATAATCAGCATAGTTAAGGTGGAATTTCTTTCATATATGTTGCAATATCTTTTGAGCTGTGCTTTACCATCCATCCATCCCTCTATCCACAGGATACAAGGCAGAGTACACTCTGAACCCACTTGGGTTTTACCAAGTTTTACACATGTTCACATACACTAGTGGTCAAAATTGTAGAAACAGCTCAATGGGCTGAGCCTCTGTGCCTGTGCTTAGAAGGTCTCCGGTTCATGTCCAGCCTCAACACATCTACTGGCCCTTAATCAAAGCCCTTAACCCCCCAGCTCCCAGGGATGCTGCTGTCAGTGGCTGCCCTTTGTGACCAGCTTACAACACATCTACAGCAAGCAAGTTGGGGGAAAGTGTAAAAAGAGAATTTCCCCACACAATCAATAAAACTATCCATTATTATTTGGCATTATGCTTTAAAGACAACTACACAAATATTGGTGGCAATGTTTATAAACAAGCAAAGAATGTTACAAATGTCATACAATAGACAATTAAATAAGTAACTGGAGCAACAGTTGAATAAAGTTCTTAAATCCCTAAAAACTGGAAATGTTTCCACAATTTTGGCCACTACTGTAGTTTTGATGGATTAAAAGAGATGCGGTGAAACAGAGTAACATTGTAGCGAAAGTATTGAATTGTTCTAATGAGCATGTATTCCTATAAGCACTGATTAAACAAAAAACCCTACTACATGTTTTACTTGGTTGTTTAGTTGAACGTGTTTTACATATAAAATAAAGGTTTCGCAAATTGCTAAGGACTGATTATCCATTGCTGGGCTGATGAGGTGCTTGTGAAAAGCTCTTGGTCCCCTGTCAGGCAGACCCTGTTCATGTGCTGGAGTGTCCCCTCTTGTGGCACCACTCACGCGCTCGTGCGTGACAAAGAGGGACTGTGTTTACCACAGGCACTTCCGCTGCGTGACACACTCTAGCTGTGTGTGTGGGGCACGAGGGTGGGGAATGAATGAAAGACGGTGACATTAGCACTGTAATGTGAGCCATATGGTGTTCATGACAGGCCCACCATCGTGAGATTAAGACGCATGTCTGCGCCCGTTCCTGGGAGAGCGATTACACTGTCTGCCCCCTACCTGAAAACAGGCATGTTCAGCAGTGACATGCGTGTAGTATAAACACAGAGACACACGTGTGTCATAAATGAAGGGACATGCATGCTCTTTCATTGTCATGGAAATGCGTTTTGTTAACACTCCTCACTCTCTTCCCTTTCATCCCGATATTGGATCCATTTTTTTTTTTCAAGAATAAAAATGCAAGCATGTCCAAACTAAAACAGAACAAAATAAAACATAAATATATTTACTCATTGTAAAGTGTTCTACCAGGATCGATTTGCTCACACACATATCATTCACGTCTGTTGCTCTGTTTTCTGGAATCAGACCGTCACTTGGAAGCCATATCTCATCATTCCATCTGTCTGATTACTGTTTTCATGTCCTGCAGCTCCTGTGGTTTTCACAGACTCACACACACATTTGCTTCGCCATATCTGCGGGGATTCCCGTTCTACTGCAGTGGACGAGACCCATCCGAAAAAAGGAACGGAAAAGCGCCTCCACAAGGTAGTTAACAGTTTCCTCTTTATGGAATAAAGAGGGTCATACATACAGTAGGCAGGGCAGTCCTGGCAGGTCTTTATGACGTATGAAAAAGTCCTGAAAGATACATAAAACAGTAGAAATTTAAATGTAGAGAAGAGCAAATTAACATTGTTTACAAATATACAAATCCTGAACCAGAAAATTAATTAGTTTAGAAGCCACACGTTGTAGGGAAAAGCTATAACCTGGCAAACATTAGCAAAGGCTTTTCCTTTTATGGCCATCTTGAGCCCCTGGGCTCACAGCACAAGCTCGGCAAGGGCACACCGCCGTGTACCACCGCGCACCTGTGATGTTTGTGTTGTCAGCCGCTTGATTGTTTTCGCCTGGCGCTCCGCGGGCCACATCCGGCGGCGTAGCTCCCTCCGCGCTATTTGTTCAACTCCACCTGCAGCTCTGTAGGCGCCTGGCCAACGGCACTCATCACCTCAGAGCGATAGATCGAGGGCCCACCCCGCCATTTAATCCGAACCGAATAAAGGTGAACCAGTGGCTTCTGTGGTCTCCTTATGGAAACAACTAATGAGGCACAGCAGGGATCCGACGGAGATCTGGGATACTTTATACTAGCGCTCCACAGGGGCGGCTACACAATCACTGTGTATTTGAAAACAAAAATACAATTTTATTTATACTAGCACTGGATATAGAACAATGCATCTGTGTTAGCATTAATTATATTTAATCGATTCCATTTTATGGAACATACAACCATAATGAATGTTTTTTTTAATAATAATTTAAAATGTGTAATCACCCTGATTCTATAATATATTTACTATATTTACAACCTGATTGTAAATTTCTTGGTAAATATGAAATTGATTTTATTTTAGATAGTTTTATTGCAGCCGACGCTACAATTACAGCAGTCCAAGTCATCATTATTGTTCCTCTTTGAAGTGAGTGTGACCTGCTGTTCCTTGGAGCCTCATTCCTCAGCCAGGTCATGTTCATTAGCTACTGATGCCTGGCGCCGAAAAAAAAACAACATGATTTTTGCCAAATCGCTGTTAAATTAATACCATGCGGCAGACCCTCTGCACACCAGATCTAGTTGGCATTCAATTAACTTGAAATGTGGCCGTACGCTTCTTTCCTCCACCTGCATTTATTCTAGGAATATTAACTGATGCCATTTCATAAATTTTACAAATAATGACTGTGAAATGTTATCCCTAGATTGCATTTTCACAGTGTGCTTTGAGACCAATTTATTTCTGGATGGAAATGAAGCAGATGTGTGAACCTTCCAAGACCCTGGGATTTTAGACTTCTAAATTTGTCAAAATTAGCTCAACAATCACCATTGTGTGTCTCCATTAATTCATTTATGCTGAAAGGGAGAGGGCAGCAGTTCAGGCAATAGTACTTCTGGGATCGGGGGTTTGAAACCCACCTTGTGTGGCGTTTGTGTGATCCCATTTTCACATGGGATTCCGTTAGATAATTTCTGCATATCCTGGACCAGGCTTAACATGAATATGGGATTGGTGGTATGGGTATCGTATGGATTCATCCAGAAAGTTAAAGCTGATGTACTTGACAAATCTTAACTACTTAACAGAAACATTTGTTCCAAGTAACGAAGCAGTTAAGAGAGCAGGATCAGACTGTATCCTTGGAGAAATGAGTTAAGGGCCTTTGCTCGATGGTATAATAGTGACTTTGTTCTGCAAAGGAAGGGAAGGAGGAACCTTCTGATCACAAACACAGAGTCCTGACCCACAGAGCAATGCTGTACAAGGCCTAATGTATCTTGCAAGGATGAATGCATTTTGACTTTGACAGTTGAGATGGTCAAATGGTGGAACAAACTCTTTGAGGAAGCCCTGATTCAAGCAGACAATCCATTGGCAGAGGTGGTTCTGGAAGTCACAGAGCTATCATCAGTGCTGCTAAGTGAATACAGTGAATACAGTGAATACAGTGGGCCCTGGACATTAGCAGGGCAGCTAATGGGATACTCAATGAGAACAAACGTGCTATTGGTGAGCCTGACATGGGAGAGCTTTTTCAGTGCTGTGTGAAAGATGGGCAATGCACTGGCAGTTTAGGGTTAGAGTTACAACTTCCATAAAAGGAAAGTAGCCTCAGTTCTCTCTTTGGGGTATAAAACAATGCTGATATTCCGGAAACAAGCTCTACGCTGTCCTGGTCCGGACTGGGTTATTCCAACTGTGTGTGCAGGTTCCCTTATCCCTGTGGACGGTATAACCTGCTGGGCTTCAGGAAGCTCCAGTTGGCCAGGCCTTCGGCATACTCCGGCTGCTCCCCCTCCTTCAGCTCCTCGTAACGCCTCATCTGTTCATTGAGTATGAGCTCCAGATACCTGTGTAGATGGTGTACATGGAAAGACAGTTACACGGTGGGGGTTCCACGCAGCCCACAGTCTTTTGGGGGAACAAGCCCACAAGCCTTGGTGGTCTGTACCTGAAGGACAAGCGAGTTACTCATGTGGTGATCTTGCTCATGTCCCTCATGACTTCAAGGATATTGAGGCATCAAGACAGCCCAGGATGGAGAGGGTGAAGACGATGGCCAGCGAGTGCGTGGACATCCTATTAGCTGCTTCCTCACTGGCCACCCTGGGAAGGAGCTCAGGGAAGGCAGAGGTGGAGCCCAGCTGTACAGTTCTGTGTGATGGGGTCCATCTAACCTGACCATGTGGAAGATACTGTAAGTCTCCCCAGCATGCTGATGTTGGCCGACGGGAACATGTCCAGCACCTGGTAAATGTGCTCAAGGAGAACAGATCCATGCCAAAGATCTTCTCCTGCCTGTTATTCTTCTTCATCGGCTTCAATACAAGAAGAAGCGAGTGCAATCATTTGTGTGGAACATGTGACTCATATGCACGCATGCCTGCTAGGTAAAGTCGCCCAGCAGATCATAGTAACGACGGTGTATTTTTATCCTGTCGTCCGACATCTGGACTTTTTACGCGGATGCTTCTTCAGGATCTTCCTGATGAGACTGGACTTGGTCAGAAAATGACAAGAGGATGCTGAGAACCCATTATGCTAAGAGTACACGAGCAATGTAACCACAAGTGAAAACCATTAGTGATAACAGTTCAGAGTTACTCAAGTATTTTAAAAAAGATTGTATGACGTACAACGTGTAAGAATCCTAACTGGCTTGTCGTTGGTTGCACTCGAGGCGTGTTACAAGGACATTTGCTGATTGGTCAAAAAAATGTAAATGTGTACAGTACAGTCAGCCCTTGTGCATTCGTGCTTCGTGATTCGCGAATTCACAGATCCGCGAAAATTTCATTGGAACTGAAGTTATTTGAATCTGTGATTTTTTTGCACATCTGCGAAATCCTCGAAAAACCCTCCAGAAGTGTTAATGTTTCATTTTCGTAGTAATTTATACGTTTTCATGTTTTTAAGTGTAAAATTGGTAAGAAAAATGTAGTTAATGACGATTCTATTGTGTTTTTGGGGAAAGTTCAAGACATACAATAAAAATCAGTTAAAAAACCCTTAAAAACATGGCTTTATTATGGAAATGTTCCTTTTTATGTACATACTGTAGTGTACCTTTACAAGATGCAAATCCCATTGGCAAAGTTTATTCCCTTTGGAACGCTAATGGTTACATAAATATTAGAAAATGATTTACTATTTTGTAATATTAAGTACACATTAATGTAAATTCAAACTCAAACGCTCCCACGAACCCCCACCTGAAGAGGGAGACTCTGAGGAGCTGAAACTCTTCATCTACGCTATACAGTCATTTTCATATTTTCACCGTACTGCACAGCTAATTCATAATCATCATTATCTTAAATCAATATTCATCATTGGTGAGTCAACATTCTACTGTTTTTATTATTAAATATTTTTAATGTGTGCATGTATTTTTGTTCTCTCTCTCTTTTTCATGTTAGCACACACATAGTATTTTTACAACTTAGTTCTGTACGTCTTTACGTAATTTTTAATTGACTGAATTCCTGTACCCTGTACGTACAGTACATGTTTACGTATTTTATTGAATTGTAGCTTGGTTACGTATATGACTTCTGTCAATAAGTTCACAGTCCTGTTCATTTACTTATTTTACCTTACTGGGAATGCAAAAGGCAACGGCAGCCAATGCCTTGTTCTGTGAATTAGTCGGGGTATCATTAGTGTACTGTGCTAGTGTGACAAATATCCGTCAGGTGGTACCGTACTCTATTTTTTTTGCATCAAACTGTTGTTTTTTTTTTAAATGCAATGTATTAAACTAACTTTTAAATTAAATTAAAGTGATTTTGCAGCATGACTAGGGTCATATTTATGGGTTTAAACTGTAGAAAAAAGGACATAATACCATTTTTAGTGACACTACCAAACATCAGTGAATCCTCCTCATTCGCAACAGGTTCTGGAATATAACCTCGCGAATGTCCGAGGTTTGACTGTATATGGCAACTGGATTGAGTGTTAAGCATTTTATTTCGAGAAGGTACAATCATTGATGCTTTTTTCAAATAGTGGCACTGGCCAGAAGTGGGTAGTAATGATTTGAATTACTCCATTAAATTTACTTGAAAGACTTTTTGAAAAAAAAAGTACTTCTATTACTACAGATGCTCCTCTCCTTACAAATTTTCAACTTGCAAATTTTCAGACATATGAACGAAGAGGACTGTAAGTCCAAATTGTGTTCATTGGGCTCCTGTTTCCTGTCCGCAACATCAATTTTTTTTCTCTGTGCGCCAATTCCGCCTAGTATGACTTCTGCCCGCTACTCCCGCCGCGCAGTAGTGTAGCGTGCGAACTCCCAGCATCGTAGTTCTTTGTACTTGCATATACTTTGTACTTGATGTTGAATAACGACTTACAAACATTTCAAATTACGAACAGTCGTTCGGAACGTATCTCGTTCGTAAGTAGAGGAGCGTCTGTATTTAATGTATTTACTATGCACCAGATTGAATATTTCGCTTAGTCTCACCTCTGCTTATCACCCCCAATCCAACGGCTTGGCAGATCGGACCAACCAGGAGGTGTTGAAGACCCTCTGGCTCCTCTGAAAGGACAGACTCACCGAGTAGGCAACTCACCTCGTCTGGGCGGAATATATGTTAAACACCCGGATGAACCCTGTCACCCGCATGTCACCCTTCCAATGCGTTTTGGGTATTCTCCACCACTCTTCCAATGGGAAGTGGAAGCCGGCGGAGTGGTACCACGGGGCCAAAGGGGTTTGGCAACGCGCCTAGAGAGCCCTCTCTGACCACACCAGGCAGAAAGCTCAGGCCGCCAAACGGAGACGACCAGCCCCGCTTTATCGTGTGGGTCAGCGGATCTGGCTGTCCACACGCAACCTAAAACTCCCATCCTGTCATAAGTTGTCGGCTCGGTTCATTGGACTCTTCAAGATCATGCGAAGGATTGGTCCCAACACCTTCTGGCTTTCACTCCCCAGTATGTACCGTATCTGCCTTACTTTCCACTCCACTCTCCTTAAACCTGTACGGTACAGCCAGCTGTACAAGACAGCTCCTGGATCTACCAGGTCTGGGCTCTCCTAGACTCCCGTCGGAGGGCCGGGACCCTGCAATATTTGGTGGACTGGGAGGGCTTTGACCCCCAAGAGCGGTCTTGGATGCCGAGAATGGACATCTTGGATCCTGGCATGATCGTGGAGTTCCATCCATGGAGGGGGGCAGGGGGTACTGTCACACCCACAGGGGTGGGACAGCACAGCAGCAAACAATTGCTGCATAATCGCTACTCTACTTAAAGCGGAGGCGAAGAAAGTATTGTTGCCGTGTTTCTGACACTGAGCACTTCATTGTCTATTGTCTCCCCTGCTTGCCCTGCCTGCCATGATCTGCCCTGCTGTCTCACCTGCCCTGCTTGCCTTCCCTGCCCTGCCTCCCTGGTCTGCATTCGTCGTTCCTCCAGTCTTTTCGTGTCCTTATCTCGTCACTGAGTGTAGGACTGACCTACCAGGCTTTGGACCCACAACGACTGACCCGACTTCCCTTTTAGATTAACCCTTTGGCATTTGGTAAACCCGGCTCCCTTAATAAACCCGTGTTCTCCTGCATTACAGGGTCTGCATCTTCCCTTATCGTGAAGTGTCACAACATGTATATGATGTGAAGCATTATGGATGTATATAATGTTAAATGGTGTGTTTACTGGTGGCATATCAAGTTAATACATTTGATTTATTGGAAACTGTCAAGATCCCTTGTCATTCTCCCTGTTATTATCAATTTCTGTTATTTCTGTGTTCTGGTCAGCCTGCTTGAATGTAACTGAATTCTCACAATTTTATGGTCGCCTGAAGGCTCTGCAGTGCCATTTAGCCTAATTGAAATATATCTGTTGTGACGTACACCTATGTTTAATTCTGAGACTCAGCACATTTTATAGTGTGGTAGCACATTTTGAATAATACTGTATATGGGTTTTAATTCAAGTTATTTTTTGATAATGTGGACTATTTGTACTTTTACTTTTTAGTAGCCTAACCTTTGTGTCTATAATGAATAGTATTTTGGTAGCAATGCAACCTTGGGTCCAGTTAATGCTTAACTGGTTTCTTAATATCGGAATTATTATTCATAATGTGTTGCCTGTTACTCAGGCTATGGGATTAGCGCTAATTATTGGTTTTGCAAATTGCCACTGTAGCCTCAATATAGCGGGTCACAAGTCCCCACTGCAGACAACAGAATTTAAAAATTCAGTGAACAGTAGGAGTGGGAATCAGCAGTGTCCGTCCGAATCGACATTATAGCGATATATATGTTTGCTGACTGGATATGTATCACAATTTTTAAACAGATTTTGCTGAAGAGCATTTCAGGTCTACATTTAAAGTAAAGACAAGGGTCGTATATCGGTATTCAAATTCGCCGTGCGCCTTTGGATTACAGCATTTTCAGTTTGGAACACACAATATAACACATTAACACATTTCTTGACATGGGTGAAACCTGAATTGATAAGTAAATGATCAACATGGAAAACATTGTGCTAATTATAGCTTCAAGTTGGTTACAGCTAGTGCAAGAGAGTTCAAAGACCCTCCTGCATCACTTAAATCAGTAGTTTGGGAACACTTTGGCTTCCCAATAAATTACACCAACAGCATAGAGAGGACGTACTTATTAAGACTGTCTGTTGGCTCTGTTATACCGAACTTGGATATTTTTCTGGAAACACATCTAATGTGCTAACTCATTTTATGCAACATCATCACCTGAATGTTTATCATGTGTACTCAAGCTTTGTCAAAAGGACATTTAACAACATGTAACAACATATAACAACATGTAACGTAACAACATTCTCAACATGAAATTTAAAGCAAGGAGACAAGCTATAATGTGTTCCCTTTTCTCAGTATAGTCACAGGAAGAAAACAAGTATTTAGAAGGTGACTAGGCAAACTTTTATATAAACAGGTAGTGCATTAATTATCTAGTCAACCATTGTCACACATCCTCCAAGCTACAGATGAAAAATGTATTCTGTCATAGTCAAAACACTAGTTGCAACTGATTTTTTTGTGAAATAGTCTATATCTGAGACCCAATAAAGGGCAAGCATATTCTCCAAAAGGCATAACAAAACCTCACACTATATATGTAAGCTACTGTGTCATAGCACAAAATTTTTTAGACCAGTGGCATTCAAACATTTTAAGTATACATAAACTATGCAAATCCCGAAGGTCACCAATTATTAATTTGTATTTGCTTATAGATATTTTTAAAAGAAGTAGTTAGAATAATCCTGCACTTTTACATTTCAGATGAATATTTCATACAGATTGATATTTCATTTCCAGGGATTTCAGTTATGGTACAACAGCAGGCTTCCTGCTATAACCTGAGCTTGATTTGGAAGGTGAAAACACAGCAAGTCTCAATTAACAGTTGTAGAGTATAATCACCTTGTCCACTCAGCACACTGACAGCAAATGAGAAGCTGAGATATTTCTGCTGCAGCATGTTCACACATTGTAGTGACATACCAGAAGTAGGGTCCAGCACTGATATATTTTTTTAGAGCGAGGTGAGATGCTCAAACTCCACCGCAGCCATGAGCTCCAGACCTTTCCCCGCAGCTTCTGTACCATAAGTCACAGATACGCGTGTTTGTTATCGGTCTGACGCGGCCTTGATGGCACCCAACCGAGCTGGGGATGGAGGATAGGCAATTACCATCCTGATGTGTGGTGAACCTCACCCTGACAGATGATGATTCAGATGCTTTCTGAACGCCAGAGCCCCCAATCCCATCTTCGTTCACCCCCTCCCCCACCCCGCCCTGCCCTATCAGACATGTCTCATGATCAATAGCCTCCATGACAACCAATCAGGTATTTATAAACACTACTCAGGTGAGGTTGACCCAGTACACTAACACAAAGATATCATCTTCCATCAACAAGATGCCAACCGCTGCTGCAGCTAGTGAAAATGCCTTTTAGAAAACCATCCGTCCATCCGTCCATCCTTTCATTTTCAATAACCTCTAATACAGGATGTACTCCAGTTGCGGAGATGATGCCGGTGGACATTGCTGCAGGGACCTTAGATAAGCCCACATCCACATAACAAGGACAATTCATGGACAGAAACCATGTAAACTTCATTAATTTGAACACTGCTTTTCATTATCGATCCAATTTCCATACCTTAGATTTTCGGTGATCCAGGAACATTCGTGTGTAGGATGTCAGTTCATTGCAGGACACACCACAATCATACACATGATCACACAAAATTGGCCGTCCACCTAACGTGCTATTCTTTATGAACAATGTGATGGAGCTAAAAAACTTGGAATAAATTTACATGGGGAAATATGCAAACTCCCAGTGTAGGATCAGGCCGTCAGCTCTAAAGAAGCAGATACTGCTCACTGAGTCACAATGCTACCTATTTCTCATTAATCATGTTGAATTTGTAGGATAGTGCAGTTTCCTTGCACTTCTTACATCTCAAAAGAAATCATAAATTGCAAAAGACTTTTAAAAATACTCGTAGAAATACTTGTGTGAATAGATTGCTATGGAAAAATGTCTAAGAGATTATATAAATGACCCATATATCACATTTACTACCAATTAAATGCATACTCTATTGTATAAAATCTAAGATAAATACAGAGCAAAAACTTCATATGAGAATAAAGTAAAATAAAATTGCTTAGGGAATTTGAGGTCAACAGAAGAGAAATCTCCTGCAACAGTAGCCCAAATGAACTGCAGACTGGATGAACACAGATAAATAGACAAAATATAAATTGTAAGCTTTCAAGGTGGTGTTTCATGCTTCTCAGAGGTTCCTTCCCTCCGAATGTCACATTCGCTGACACACGTGTCATGCATATACCTCATTTCAGTGATATCTTTGTGGTAGTGAGCGGGTCGACCTAGCCTGGATAATGATTATAAATACCCCGATTCACCATAAACACAGGAGTGTGATCACAGCCAAATGAGGAAATCCCAGCAGAAATGTACTAAATCGCATATTTAATTGTAACCATCCTGATAATCTTTCCTTCAGATGTGATAAAACAATACAAGTCAGTATGACTTACTTATACTCTTCATAGCGGCTTGAGTTTAATTTAGGACTCGCTTTGATTGTCTTCCCTACCTGCTTTTCACTGATACCTCAAGGAACCCAGTTTTCATAATTAACATTCTGCATGAAGTACCTTTACACGGTTCGATTGTACCCTAAATAGTGTTACAACACTCAGCTGTTTGGATAGATGTTACTGCACATTATCATTATGATGACTAATGTAAATACCAGTTAATTTCCATTGATGCACTAAATTCGTTATGTTTTCTCACATTCTGTACAAGTCTGTGTGCTCAGTGAATAAAACACACCTGGATTGACTTATATAGTGCTAATAATTAACAGTGCTAAGTGCTGTCTAAGCTACACTCTTTTTTACCCAAGTTACTGGTAATAAGTTGACGTTGGCCCCACACAACAAAGGCACCATTTGCAATTTAAATCTCTGTCCAGCTGCACAGGCTAACAAGCCCCAAGTCAGAAATCGTGTGCTTTGAGCGTTATATGAACATTATAAGTAGACAGCAGTCGTGTACTCATCCTTAATGGAGTTTGACAGGAGAACGTCATGCAGGTCACTGAAGGTGAGGGTCAGGATGCTGTCAAGTGAATCATCACATAAATTTGTCTTAAACTCAAGAATTCATACTCATTTATGTTTCATATCAATACAATGACAAAATGGGTAAAAGAGTTTAACATTGACATTAATCATAATGACATACATGCTGAATAGAGCATCATCACGTCTATCTCAATAATATTTCCGGATCAATGAGCACCTAATGCAAGCACATGGTTTCAGGTGAGTTGCAACTTTAATGAACGTTTGACAGGGTAATCGCTGTGCTGTGATACATTATAGGTTTTCTCTGAACCACTTCTACTTATGATTAAACTAGTTAGTTCATTCTGAAAAAGTTACACGCATCCTGTAATACAATCAAACACTGGCTGACAAACCCATGATTATAACTAATCAAGTTTATTCATATCTGTGGAACATCTTTGCATAATCTGAGGGTAAAATGGAAATTACAAATATCGTTGAGAAAATTCTTTATTCAGATTTTTATTTTCACGTAAAATCTGGAAATAAAAATGTAGAAGCTATACCTAACATGAAAAAATGAGGACATTTACACAGGACAGTTCATGCTAACAATTGACAATTGCTGTGATCAGACATAGAGTAAGACAAGTGTTTCTGTGCTTCTCATATATGTCTGGTCTCATGTGCTCATCAGAATTACAAGCAGAGGGTTCCTGTGCCAAGCCACCAGGGTGGAAACGGCTGTTGTGATGCTCCTACCCCAGGCGTGCCTCAGCGCTTGCATCTCCACGTGGGGTCCTGTTGCCGGAAGAGGCTGTTAGCAACGGTCTATTGGTGTGATGGGAAAGCCTTCAACTGCATCGAGGACGGGCAAAAAAACACAGCGGGGAGAAAAATGGAAAGTTTTCTGCTGAAAACTGAGGATGACGTTTTGCGATATGAGCAATCAATACTGATGTTGTCCCAAATGACAATGTACGAGGTTTCCTCTGGCCCACAAAATGCACTCTCTCTCTCTCCGGATGGAAGGACACCAACATATCCTCCATATTGTATAGATTGTAATGGTGATGGAGGACCACTAGTTAGTGATATTTACCTAACACCAACCATTGACGTCTATTATTGTCTACCCCTTTAACCCCTGAAATGTGATCATCCACTATATGAACAATAGTATTGGGACCTCTGGCCATTACACATGCAGGAGCTTTTGTGACACCCCATTGTAAATCTCCCTTTGCAGCTATAACTGCTTCCTCTCTTCTGGGAAGGCTTTCCACAAGATTTTGGAGTGTCTGTGGGAATTTTTGCCCAATCAAGAGCATTTATGAGGTCAGCCACTGATGTTGGATGTGACGGACTGGCTCGCAATCTCAGTTCTGGTTTATCTCAAAGGTATTCAAGTTGAGGTCAGGGCTCTGTGTGGGCCAGTCGAGTTCTTCCACACCAAATTCACGCAACCATGTCTTTATGGACCATGCTTTGTGCACTGTTGCATAGTCATGCTGGAACAGAAAATGTCCTTCCTTCCCCAAACTGTTCCCCCAATTAGAACCACAGAATTGTCCAAAATGTCTTGGTATGCTGGAGCATTAAGAGTTCTCTTCATTGGAACTTAGCCCAACCCTTGCAAAACAACCTCATATCATTATTCCCTCCTCCACCAAACTTTACAGTTGCCACAATGCAGTCAGGCAGGTAATGTTCTTCTTCATCCACCAAACGCAGACACGTCCATCTGACTGCCAGAGAGAGAAGCCTGATTGGTCACTCCGCAGAACAAGTTTCCACTGCTCGAGAGCTCAGTGGCGGTGTGCTTTACAGGACTTCATTCGATGCTTGGCATAGAGCTTGGTGATGTGAGGCTTTCATGCAGCTGCTCGGCCATGGAAGCCCATTCCATGTAGCCCCTGCCACCATCTTTCTGCTGGGGTTAATGCCAGAGGAAACGTGGAACTCTGGAGTTATTGAGTCAACAAGGCATTGGCAACTTTTACGCACTACAGGACCCCGCTCTGTTACTATACAAGTTTCTGTTGCTCCTAAATGCTTCCACTTTGCAATAATACCACTTACAAATTTCACGAACTGACTTATTCCAAAGGTGACATCCCATTATAGAACCATGCTTGAATTGGCTATGTACTTGATTTTATACACTTGTGGCAATGGATCTGAATGAAATACCTGAATTCAATGAGTGTCAAAATACATTAGGGTTGCCAACTCTCCATCATTGGTTGGGAGACTCAAGGAATGGAATGTAAGGCTTCTCAGAACCTTCCCAGAGCTAGGAGAGAGCAAAAATGTGGACTGTCTGATAGGGAGCTCAGAGAGAACAAAAACATGACCTGACTAGGACAGAGTGGGAAACAATAAGCTAGAGCATTTATCGAACTGGGGCGGCATGGTGGTGCAGTGGTTAGCACTGTTGCCTCACACCTCTGGTACCCGGGTTCGAGTCTCCACCTGGCTAATTTTCAGTTTGCATGTTCTCCCCATGTCGTCGTGGGGTTTCCTCCGGGTACTCCGGTTTCCCCCCACAGTCCAAAAACATG
>JAODJX010000129.1:24814517-24829353 GCA_026776945.1 Isichthys henryi | reverse complement strand
GACCCAGGCGGAGACTCGAACCCGGGTCTCAGAGGTGTGAGGCAACAGTGCTAACCACTGCACCACCATGCCACCCCCATTACATAATATTTTTTAAAAATTACTTTTAAAATGAAATACAAAATAAAGGCAAAATGAAAAATTGCAGATATTTTTTATCAAGATATTGTTTATAGTTAAAGATTTTAATATAGTTCTTGTACTGAAACACTAGGAAATGGATTTTACAGGAAAATCACAAGTTAACTAAAACAGATTTTTACAGACCCAAAGAATTGTAAGTTGCTTAATTAATCAGTTTCTTAACATTCTCCTAATTTCCCCTTTGAAATAAAACCAAATCAATAACGAAACTGCACCAACTTCAATCAATTTCAATCAATTATCATGTTGTCTGTGACACACAATCTCAAGAAGAGAGTCTTATATAATATCAAATAATGATCTTAAAGATCAAGGGAATCAGATACAGTAGCTGCAGTCTGTAGAACAGAATGGGGACTAGACAGAGCCAAATAAAATGAAATAAAATCTTTATCATAAAAATTATAACATAAAAATGAAATGCAATTTTAAATAGCCAGTTCATTTTTTTGTCTAATGGGGGGATGGAGAGACAAAGTGGTTGTTAGTCAAACACGTGCAATTAAACTGTTGTATATGCAGAACAGTTTAACTCCAGGTCTTCTGTCAGCAAACAAACAAACAAATAATAAAGTAACAATAGAAATAAATAAAAACACCAAAACAAGATGGCACCAGCAGGATGTGGTGCCCTGGCAGGGCATCACTGCCGCCTCCGCCAGGTAAAATGAAATCTGGAGCTTATACTGTAGGAATGACTGGCCCAGGGCACCAGTAATCTAAGAAGGCTATCAATTCAGAAACATTTTGACTAAATAATTTCAATCCTGAAAAATGCTTTGCCATCAGATGGTAAATATATGTCTGTTTTGAAACACAAACAAATAAATGAAAGAGTGAAGCAGGGTGGAGGTGATTGTGAGATGTTTGTTTGTAAATTTCAAATACCTGCTAACAAAATTAAAAGAGGCCACTCCCTAAATGTAGCTGCCAACGTTACCTCACTCAGAACCACGGATGGCAGTACTTTCAGTTATTTAATCTAAATTACTATGCAGAGTTTGTTGAGAATTCTGATTGGGATAGAGATCTGCCTCCTCATACTCTGTGAGATTCAATTAATGAAGAAACTTTTTGGTTCAACCAAATAACCGCTGCATTCTGATTTGCTCGGAGGCAAATTTATATACAGTACATCTGGTAAGCTCTAACTGTCGGCAGATAGAGGGCACTGTTTATTCCATTTAAGTCATTTGTCAGTTTCAATTGGCATTTATGCTGTTATCCAACCGTCCAATGCTACTACTACTACTACTACTACTAATAATAATAATAATAATAATGGCATTTGACAAGTGACAGGCCTGTGTGATGAAACCATTGTACATGTAAATATACTGGGAATACACTGGGACTTAACACGCATAGTTAGGTACAAATTAAAACTACAAATATTAATAAACGTAATATTGTGCGAAATCTCTCGCGCATTGTCAAATTTATTAGTGATACACTAGTAAAAGTAAGGCGATTAGCAAACAGTTTTTAGATTTGCAATTATGTAACCAATATTAAGAAATAAAGGTGAGTAACGCTGTTCAGGTCGTGGGATTTTTCTTAAGTAGTTAGATTTTGTCGCGACATCTCCGACCTGCCGGGAGCCTATTTGACAAGTGACGTAAGTGTCATGCGTGCTGGCGCGAGAAGGGCGGAAGTAAACCAGTCTGTACGTATTAATGCGTAAGTCAGTACAAATCAACATTCCGTAGTTATTAATTTCAATCTTGCAAGGTTCTAATAGATTCCGTGCGATGTTCGCAAACCGTTATACTGAAAAATAATGAATGATGAATAAACGGTCCAGGTGAGTGGAGCTATTTTCATATGGTGCAGAAGGAAATAAAAAGCGAAACTATCGAAAATAACACATTGACTTTATTTAGTTATTATAAAGCAATATAATAGAATCATCTTATTTTTCATTATTATCTGATATTATAAACGTGCGCATAATATCATGCGTCTGAATCAGGGGTAGCAGTCTTCGTGGAATATGTTTCGTGGAACATTGCATAATAATGTTGTTGACAGTTCCTGCACATTGCACAGATCGAGAGCCCATGGCATAAGGTTTGCCTTAAATAAAGAACTGGAGAAGAAATTTGCTAGTCCCCTTCTAAGCAGATTACCATGCACTGTAAAGCACGTTCATGAGTATGATTTATTTTAATGGTGGAATAATAAACATATAATTTATATAAAAAATGTGATCGCGGTCCTCATTGCTTCCCCTGTCTCATCGTGTGCGCTTTCATGTTTGGGGGCGGCACTGATGTGAGCTTCTCGTGATCTGTTTTTCTCAAGATGACGATGAAAACACGATTTTAAAAATGTCCCAGAAAGAGCCCAAGCAAGAAAAAAAATGGTATGTACCCAGTTAATGTACATCAGCGGAATCGAAGATGCTTATTAGCTAGAGGGAAATCATATTTAAATAGCAGTATTTATTGCCAATTTTACATCTGGGCAGATTGATATATTTATGCGTTTGTTTGTTTGTTTATTTATTATCAAGTTAAGAAGTGTACAGTTTGCTGGATATAGTATCAAGAAATGATGCTTCCATTGTAATTAATCAGAGAGATTTATTAATTTCAGCATTTGCGTTGCACTGCCTTGATTACAGTTTCCAGTTTATTTTTCTTTTTAAAAGCTACCACATACAATGACTCCTTATCTTTATTTTTTTAAGAATATTTCTTAAATGTTTTAAACCTGTCTTTCAGCTCTCATAAGACAGAGCTTTACAGGGAGACGCCGTCCAGGTGCTTGCCTGTTGTTTATTCTCCAAATTACAACATCACCTTTTTGGGGCTTGAGAAGCTCCACCCATTCGATGCTGGAAAATGGGGGAAAGTGATTCACTTCTTAAAAGGTACATTCAGCAAATGTGACAATGGGAAACTTGCAAGACGGGGTCTTTCCTCGTTCATTATGTCAAGAAATATACGGAATTTTTCATCATTGAAATGAGTTGGGTTGTGAAGGTTTTTGTATGGGGGGGGTGAAAAGCATGTGTATGGTAATTATAAGAGATGAATTCTCCTGCGACCTGCAAGTATCCCACCATGGCTTTGAAATGACGGGCTGGTATGGGTTCTAATCCCGCATAACCTCATAATAAGCTCATAAGTAAAGGATTCTCCCTCTGATTCTATAATATATATAGACAGCATAAAATGACCATCCACACTCTATACATTACATCATTTTCTTTTTGATGAACAAGCTCCTTTCTCCAGACACATACCCATCTTACACTAAAATTCAAACCTTTACACAGGCAGATTCAGCTTTTTATTGGGCTGTTTTTAAATCTGACATTCTATTAAGCCCCCCCCCCCTAATTTTCAGGTACAACCCTCTATATCTCTGATTGGACTTGCTAAATTGCCCGTAGGAGTGCATGTGCGAGTGACTGGTGTGTGAGTGTGCCCTGCGATGGGCTGGCCCCCCATCCTGGGTTGTTCCCTGCCTCGTGCCCATTGTTTCCGGGATAGGCTCCGGACCCCCGCGACCCAGTAAGGATAAGCGGTTTGGAAAATGGATGGATGGATGGAACCCTCTATATCTGTTATAGAGTGTGACAAATCTATGCATGGCCCAGCATTCTGTGTACATCAGTTTAATGGTTATTCAATTGTCATGTTTATAGTCATGTGTATCATGAATGAAACCAGTGATTTTATATTGTACGTTCTATGTTTCCGCACAGCAATGCTAACGGTAGCTTCTTGTACTCTTTTCAGAGGAGCAGTTTCTCACAGATGAAAACATCGTTGAGGCTCGGGAGGCGACGGAGGACGACCTGCTGGTTGTCCACACGAAACATTACCTGAACAAGCTGAAGGTGACTGACCGCTGTGTCATCTTTGCCCTTCTGTCAGACCCCTGGGGTCCCTCTTCTCCTCTCCCTTTGTACTCTCAGTGAACAATGGACTAAATGAATTCAAGTGACGGCATCAGTCTGAAGCTGCGTATTCAATCCAGGATTTATGTTATATTGACATATTTTATTTGGTCAGTTACATTTGTAAATATATGATATATATCTCTCATCTGTTAAAAATATTTAATTTTATAAATAACATGTTCTTATCTTTTAATTATATCGATACCACAGTCTTTAATCCATTACGGCAAGAGCTACTCATTGGAATGTCCTGCTGACCATTCTTAATGCTACAATTGCGCTTTTTCATTAGCTTTCTACATTTTATTACAATATGTTTAATGGAGATTACTGCCATAAAATGATAATGCCCTGGGTTATTCCCCCCCCCCCAAATCACATAAGTGACTTGACCTTTCTAGGAAGTCTTATGTCACATGCCACCCGGGGGGGGGCAGGCACACTGAAAGTGCATGGACACGTGGGGGATTATTATGGAGGTGCTGATACCCAAACATACCTTGTGTTGTATATCACTTCCACATACAGGCATACAGGTTCACCTTTAATGTCGCTCTTAACTAAGTAGTATCGATAGTAAATAATCAGAAATCACCATTTTGCCTTGAAGAGTCCACGGCACGTCCAGACTAACACTCTTTTTGTGGCAGTTCTGCTGTTTCTTTGACTTCTTTTAATTCAAAATGTCTCCAAGTCCCAGTTCAAATATCAAATTCTACATTGTCCTCAGGCATCAGATTATTGAAATAAAGGAGATTAGTGTAGTTCATTGTTACAGTTCAATACATATCAGTATATTCTCTTCTTTTTTACTGCATGCAGAACCATATCTTGGAGGGATCGAGAGAGGTATCCCAGCGGTCTGCTTGGATTGTTATTATATATATTTACATATATTTATTTAATGCTCTTTTATACTTGACTGGAATTGTTTTTTTCCTTTGTGACATTTGGCAGCAGTTAACAGCGCCTTTCATTTCCGCCCTTCTTCCCAAACCCCCCCCACAGAGGGTGGATATCATTCCTGAGCTGCTCTATTCCCTCCATCTTAGTGCATTGTCTGGTTCTGCAGGCGCCTGAAACATTTTCCATGTTATTCTTTTTCTTTCTGCTCCTTTCTATATATGTAGTTGTGGTCTTATATGTTTATTTATTAATATGCTGTGGTTTATTTTTTTTTTATAAAGATCTGAAGTTAAAGGACCACATACAGCCCGGTAGATTATGGTCTGTCTATGATGTCACTGAAGCATGCTTGTGTCATGTCACACCTGTCCCGCTGTCCTTGCAGTGGTCGCTGGTGGTAGCCACCATCACCGAAATCCCACCGCTTCTGTTTTTGCCTAATTTCCTGGTGCAGAGGAAGGTACTGAGGCCGCTGCGCACACAAACCGGTGGCACTATAATGGTAAGCAATTCCATCATTCGATCGACTCTTAGTGCTAGCTCACCAGGTAGCTTGTGGGAGGTATACTTGTACAAAATTGTTCTGAGGGCAGAATGAAGAATGATTGTCTCAGTGAGATACCCAATCAGATTGTGGAGGAGGTGGGTCCAAGCAACAAGAGGAGGCAATACTAAGACATCTGATTGGTTGGTCCCACCTCCTCTAGTTACTTGGACCCACCTTCTCTACAGTCTGATTGGTTATCTCTCAGAGCCAATCATTCTTCATTCTGCCCTCAGAACATTTTTGTGTAAGTAAAACTTTCATGAGAAATTAGCTAGCATCAGGCCATGTGGTTTATGAGGTACAGAGTGACAGCGATGAGTTAATGGGTTGTGGTGCGTGATATGATAAAGGGCAGAATTCTGACATTTTGACATGTTGTATCAACCGCACCGGCTTACAGGTGGTAATTGATACCCCTAAAGCACTATATCATATTGTTATACAGCAATCATTCATAACAAGCTGTATATACCATAATAAATTCCAGAATGCAAATTTAATCTGTCACAAAAGAGCAGTACAGTCATCTGTTTTCATTTTAATCAGTCTCCAACCTTTTGGTCAAAATACCTGCTTTTGTGGTCTTATAAACCCACTAAAAGGTTCAGTAAGTTTCAGTTGGTTCTGTTTTGTGTTTTATTCAAAAAGTTGAACTTTGCGATATTTTTGTAATGTACAATTAAAAAGTGCTAAAGAATGGGTTTTTCATTTACACAGGGAGCAATGATCTGGTTTAAAGACTTTGAACATCATTATCAGAAAATCTGTAGGGATTCATGCTGGAGCTGAAGTGCATTTTAGAAGATAAAGAGCGTAGCGTTCTTAGTTGTAAGAATGCTACGACACCATGGTGATGTTCACACCTGAGATTTACCTGAAAAAGTGCTAGTAGTTCTTGGATCTTTGCTTGTTGAGGGCCAATGATATTTTCTTTATTCTGTACTCTGCATTTCCATAATGGTGGGCTTGTACAGTATAAATGTCTGTTGAAGCACAAGTGCACCATCTGAGATTGGGGAAACTGTAATCACTGTATTACTACTGTAGCTATTTATAGTGCCGATGTATTATATTTTTTCTTAGGGATGAAGAAAAAGTACCTTCGGGGATTATTTTTAAAAGGACAGGTTTCAGTCTTTCAAAACATTCGGTAAAAGTTCCCTCCTCTGCATATAAATGACTGTATGCAAATTTGGTGACGTGATACGGAATTCTTACAAAGATTTTCTTGAGACTTTAAAAGTCTTTTAAAAGTAAGAAAACCCCCTGTTCTCCATTGACTTTCTGTTTTCTGCTGCAAGTTGAGGAGATGACAAAGGAGAATTTAAAGGCGATTTCTCACATATATTATCGAACAAGGTCCATTGGAAGTCAATGTCAACTTCAGAACTACCCATTACATTAAATGCATATACGATCGTGAATGGGAAAGTAAATTTTTACTCTCCTGTTTGCTTCAATGTAAATTTGTCAAACACCATTAGGCATGGCGAAATTGGGACAATTGTTAGGTATGTTAAATACATTATAGTATATTCTTATACTATATTATTCATTATGGTGTACTAAGTTTTGCTGCTACTACAGCAGCCTGGTCAGTCCTATTGGCAGCCTCCTAGTGCTCCAGTTTCTGAGGGGTGCAGACTTATGCAGCCTGTTTCACTTGCACGTAATACACACCTTCCGAGGCAAAATGAAATTGGCTGTCTTGAGCCCCTAGAAGTCCTCACACCCGCTGCAGTGCCATCACAGAACAGCTACACTGAGTGGGGCGAGGGGAAGCGTGTCAAGAGCATTATAGGTTGGCATGGTGACCAAAATTATTAATAGGGCTGTCAAACTATATATTTTTTTACTGCAATTAATCACATACACAATCATGTTGCGGTACCATCAAAAAAGATCTTATAGTGTAATTTTATAGTCTTCAGTGTAAAATTTCTATTAAAATCTTTGCTCATACTATAACTCAATTAATAATTTAAAAGATAATAACATGTTATGCCTTCAAAGCAACTGTTAAGATATATTTTTATAAGTATTATTATGTATTTTTTCGTTATATGATAATGTTGCTAATTTACTGCATTATTATGTATTGTTGGACAATGAGCAGTCTTTATTCCTTTACTCCTGTCATTTGCCCATTTATTTTGGCATCGGTGGAGGCGGAGGTGGTTGGCGGTGAAGCATGCCTAGGGCGCCACATGGGCTTTGACCGGCCCTGTGCTTCACTGATTCATACCGAAGAATGTCACCTAAACTTGACTTGATTGGGGTGATATTCTTAGCAGACTTGCAGTCAACTCATCAGCCTTCAAGTCTCAGTCAAGTTCGAGCCTCAAGTCACAATTCAGAAAATCTACAAACTTTTGAATCCTGGTTTTAGCCATGAGTCATCAGCCTGAAGTCTTGGGGCCGTAGGTGTAATACACGAGAAATTGAGTCAGATCTCTTTATCGATAAAAAGTTCCCAAACATATACTGTCTTGTGTAGGCCTCAAGAAAAACTCAAGTTTTATTTATTTCTTTCTCTAGGGGACAAACTGTGACAGGAAGCCACAACATAATTTACAGCAGTGTGGTCTCATTATGCTGATACCCCCTGACTTAGCAGACGCTCTGTGGGAGCCAATGACGAGCCATGGACCCCAACAGAGCAGTCTTGCCTTCGCATACCATTCAAGTACATATTTGCATATTGGATTAAATCTTGAGGAAATATCTACGTATATGTTTTTATGCAAGACATACTAGTCAATTAAGAATGATGAAAAGTTTTTTACAAAGTGGGCTTGATTGCTGTACCGAT
This sequence comes from Isichthys henryi, assembly GCA_026776945.1. Lineage (NCBI taxonomy): Eukaryota > Metazoa > Chordata > Actinopteri > Osteoglossiformes > Mormyridae > Isichthys > Isichthys henryi. The sequence continues at coordinate 24,821,031 of JAODJX010000129.1, read as the reverse complement.
AGTTTTGTCAGTGTCAATTATATTAGATTTTCAGGATGTTCTGCATTTATTGGAACATCCTTTGACATACTATACAAATGTAGAAACGTATGGTGACGAATGTGCAGTGATTTTTAAATTCAGTCGTACATCAGTACTTATGGCAGTTTTTTTTACCCTTAATGTAAGGGTAAGTGGTTGTATTTCCCATCTCGGCACCCAGATGTACATACATCACACATATAACCAAACGCTTATTTTATTCTCTGCTGCATGGTTATTACCATAAAAATAATTGCTGGTAATCCCTTCTTACTCGGTAAGGTAATGTGGAGAAAGTAAGGCAAGGCATTGAGAACCTGTGCTCTATATTAGATTTCGCAGTTGTGCTTCCTGGCCTGGTCCTGATGGCCTCTTCATCTGGCTTGTGCCCGCATACTAATGTGCGTCATTAGCGCCCCACTGCTATCCGTTATTAGCTTTGACACCCAGCCGTCTGCCCAGAGTCTCTTTGGCATCTCGTGGATGGAGCAGCTGGAGAGGGCTTTGTGGTTCCCATGGACTCCATTTTCATACTCGATGTCCATTCATACACGGGGAGGGGAATTAAACAGGATCTGAGCTTTGTTTGTAGTTCCTGGTTGTTTAGCCTGGTGCGGCTCGCTGTTCTATCAACCATGGGCCTGGAGATTTAGTTTATCATAATATGAGTGATGACAGATATTTACAATATAAAGCAAATTCCTTTATGTAAGAGGCACAGGCACCAACGAGAGCTTTCTGTAGCCATCTGTAGATCTGTAGGCACGTCTAGCATTCGTCACCAGAGGGTTAGGTTCCGTAATGCAGTAGATGAGAGTGATGGAACCGCCCATGCAGTTACATCACTCGCTGGGAATCGGCGATTCGTGAAGCGTCTGATCGTGCTTTGGGGGTTTCAGTTGTATGCCCTCCCTGAGGTGGGAAAGGGTAAAGGAAACACAATGAAATCCATCCATCCATTTTCCAAACCGCTTATACTACTGGGTTGCGGGGGGTCCGGAGCCTATCCCGGAAGCAATGGGCAAAAGGCAGGGAACAACCCAGGATGGGGGGCCAGCCCATCGCAGGGCACACTCACACCACAATGAAATTTAATGTCCCTTAACCATTTCTGTGTAGCTGTAACATTGATGGATTTTTTCACACTGCTGGAAACTATGTTTAATTTAAAAAAAAAAAAAACAATTCACTTTGAAATGTAATTTAAGCAGGTTTATTTAATGAGAAATACTTTTGATAAGTAGATAAATCGATATTATGAATAATGAAACCTATGCAGCTAAGCATGTCAAATGAAAATATGATCCCTGGCTTCTATAATTCTCTAATGAAATCTAACTAATGGCTTGATTGATTATGTCATCATGCAAACTACTATGCCATACCTAGTACGGTATCATTCACATTTCCATGATGATTGTAAGCCTTGTAGGCAGGTGCCTGCCTTCTGTTATGCTAAACATGTCTGATGAGTGAGGTGTGCTGAGCTCAGTGCAAGGAGCTTCTCATTAATCAATTTAAAGTATCCGCTATACAGAGCGGTCACCGCTCCTTCATGCTGAAACATGACATTATATTAATAAGATGACGCCATCGTAGGCTGAGCAGTAAGTTTTGCTATGCTTGAGTCCTTGTTAGATTCAATACTTGAATCAGGCCAGGCTTAAACTCAAGGTGACTGTTTGGCAAATGCACAAGCTTTAGTGGAATCGGGTTAGTAAATTAAATGTTAAATGCACTGGGAAGTTCAGCATAATCTGCTTCAGATACAATGCAGTGTTTCTCTGCCATTCTCACGTAGCCAAAGTTCCTTCAGCTTCAGTCATCACCGGTCTGATGAGCTGTGGAACTCAGGTCTTTTCCACACAGAAAACGTGTTTGCATTGGAGATCTAGATACTCTCTAGATCTAAAGCACTATGTCAGGATGACTTCACTAATGCATAGATTGAGAATTGTTTGTATGAATTTTTTTCTCAAATTAACTTTTGAAAAAATTGTACTAGAACCATCTATGCCAGGGGTGTCAAACTCCAGTCCTGGGGGGGTCAGAGCCCTGTGTAGCTTAGTTCTTTCCCTGTTACACCACAAATGATTCAGCTCAAGAGCGACATGGTAATTAGAATAAGGAGTTGAATCAGGTGTGTTAAATGAGGGGAAACCCAAGAACTTGCAGGGCTCCAGCCCTCCAGGATCCCGTGATCTATGCAGTGCAGGTCCTCACAGTGCATTAACATGTGCTCCTTTGATTGGTGCCCTTTGGGTTCCGTTCCTTGAATTGCTTGCTGTGTTGTATAGAGGGTTAATTGACGCAGCCTTCCACCAACTGGCAGGCACCTGAAGGGCAGGTCAGGGGAGCTGCAGCCTATTAAAGAACAGAATGAGCAGGTGGCCTCACAGGCCTTCAGTCGATTGGTCAGTTTCATTCTGCTTCTAGAAGTTTGAAGAAGCCTGATTATAGATGTTCTAACTGGTGTTAGAACTAACTAAGCTTTCATTGCGTAGGAATGCTAATGGCACATGTATGTGTGTCTGTGCGTTTGTGCATGAAACATTGACTAAATTCACCCTCCTGTAAATGCATGCAACAAATGGTTTTCTCGACTGAGAATCCAATAACCTAAAATAATTTTGATATTTGTAGGCAGGCAAGCTGGCCATAGAGCGGGGATGGGCAATCAATGTTGGTGAGTTGAAATATTTTAATGATTTGAATCCCTTGAAATGATTCTACATTTTGAATGTTAAAGATGCAACAAACAGGTATGGAGCTCATTTTGCATCTTGCTGTAAACTGTTGTGCAGTTAAATACCGTCTAACAGCTTATCGACTGTGAGGGTTGTGGTGAGTCTGGAATCTTACTGGAGAGATCCTGTGCAGGATGCCAGCCCATCACAGGGCTGGATCTCACACACACCTTCACACGCACAAACACGCCATCACACACTATTGGCCAGATAGAGACACCAGTTCGCCTAAACCACTTCTATTGGCCGTTAGGGGAAAATCAGTGTTCCCAATGAAAACACACACAAACTCCAGTGTAAGGTCACAATACTATCTATTGCTGCCAGCTGGCTACAGGAGATGGACCCTTTTTCAGTATTCTTCAGATGGTTTATTGATTTTCAATCTCGCTCTAAAGATCCTTACCAACCATTCCACTTTGAAGAAGTCATGTTGCCACGCGCAGTGTTTTTCAGTATTTACAAAGCTTCCTTACGTCCATGCGGCACTGGACGATGATGATAATCTACGCATCTTCTAACTGCTTGTGCAGTGCATGCTGGGAGCCCTAAAGCGTATCCCAGAGAACATAGGGCAGATGGCAGTGGAACACTGAATCAGATGCCAGTTCGTCGCGGGGAACACACTGTGGGCAATTTAGAAGTGCCAGGTAACCTAACTTCAGGTCTAGGGACTGTGGGAGGTAAGCGGAGTAGCCAGAGGAAGCAAGAGGAGAACATCTTAACAGCACATCCCAGGAGGTGTGGGGCAACAGGGTTCCCCAGCATGAATCTTATTATCATCATTATTGCCATTATAATTATTATTATGTTAATAGTAATTTCGTTTAGAGTAGGGTTCCTTAATTACTGGTACATTGTTCATTTTTTTTCCTTCTGTTTTCTTTCTCCTGCTTCTTAACAATATGCAGATGCTATTATTTCTGGTTTCCTAAAAAGATAAGGGCTGTTTTTTTGTGAAACTTTAAAAGAAAATCCCTCAGCAGTTATATAGGCTGAGTTTTAGAGTAGGGCTCAAAAGGCTATAATGTGTGATTTGATCTGGCAACAAAATGTTTACTCAGAGGTACCATAGGATGAGATTATTAGCAAAGTTTTTCAAGAGTATTAAACTTAGTGTACAATGCAGACTCCTAGTGCTAAATTTGAGCCATTGTCACACAAACCTTTTCTGTGGGGCACAGGTCAAGTACCAGTCCCCCAGAGAATATGTCTTAGAATGTACTGTACAGGTTACCATCTTAATTGGAGAGAAATGAATAATAGATTATATTTAAATTGGTCGGTTTAACAGTACGTTGGTGCAACTACCAGGTTGATGGCTACATACTAGATACATTAAATAATGCACTTACATTTTTTTTTTCATAATTTCATCAACGTAAACTCTTATTGGTTTTGTTCAGTTTTAAACATTGAGTTTCTTGTATTGGTTAAAATGAGAACTACGTGAGTCAATAAACCTAATTTCCTACCCAGTCTCAGAATGTAATCAGAAAACAGCAATGATATTTTGAAATGTATTTTTCCTTATGACTTGATCAATATTACTACAGTGCAGATTGGTTTTGTACTCCAAACATTGCCAGCACAATATCTTGGCTAATGTTAGTTGCGTAACTACTATGGATGTTGTTTAGATCAGATAACTTTTAGCTGAAAGGTCCTGTGTAAGTCGGGTTGAGCTGCCCACTCTTCCATTAAAAGCTGCTGCAGTTGTCGTTTCATTTTTGCCCTTGTTCAGAACATGTTCGGTCCAGCCCACTTCATTATTCTCGGCACATTGTGTGCTGATCCATGTCTTTTCTGCATGGTTCCTGCTAAGTCAGCCTCTCGGCGCACAAGCATTGATGAATCAGGAGAAACTGCACACTGTTTTGCATTGATAAACATTATTTAAAGTGACGTGAGGCAGCTATTCATCTGGGATCTCTCGTTCGCTGTGGTGCCTGTTTTGAATGGTATGTCAACATGTGCTTGAGCTGCAACAAAAGCTGAACGACTCTGAATCTCCCACCTCTGGGCTGTGATTTGAGCATCATGACTATCCAGATGGCAGGATGGCATCTGAAATTATTCTGTGTTGCCCAATTAAAACAGTGCCAGTCAGTCACGGGTGGCTCAGAGCAGAGTAGTCCATGGTGTCATCAGACACATTGTTATTTCATACTGCGCCAATATGAACCCGACAGCAATACCTTAACAAGGACCAATTATTTATATGTTTTGGGGAAAACAAACCCTACCTCATCAGATCTCTCCTTCCATCCCAGGAGGAGGCTTCCACCATTGCTCCAGTGACAAAGGAGGTGGCTTCTGTGCTTATGCTGATATAACATTAGCTATCAAGGTAATATTTTCTATAGTTTTATTAAAGCTAAATTTTATTTAGCTGCACGTGTAATTTGCAAGGCTTTTAATTTCCCTACTTGTACAGTTATATGTTTGTACTGAAGCATGACCAGTTAAGACCTTTTCTCAAGTGCAAGTGTGACTTGGTGATTGTAAGCAGGTAGCTTTTCGATTTTCAAGCTTAGCGTAAAAATGCACCCCTAATCACAGGTACTACGGATAAGCAGGTACTATGAAGCATTTGACTGGTTTTTTCTGCTTTTGTTTGTCAGTTTCTCTTTGAGCGAGTGGAGGGGGTATCCAAGGCTACCATTATTGACCTTGATGCTCATCAGGTGAGTCACTGTTGCTCTTTACAGTTATTGTCAATAAAACCGCCACAGCAACAAATTTGACAAGATTATGTTGTATTCTTAACACCGCAGTCAATGTAGTGCCAACCATGTCTCAGGACATGAGCAATATTCTCCATGGCCAATATTCCAACTGTCATGCATGTGGAGGCAGTGGATCAAAAACATCATGTGGCATGAGTGTTTATGTTTGTTGAGACTTGCAATTTGCATTTTGTTTATAACATATGTTCAAAGAATTATGGACCTGCATGTTTACAGATGATTGACCTAACCCTCCCGTATCACTGCACTTGCAGTTAATGTGGATCTGTATATATTATTTTTGAAATATGTAAGATTCACTTGTAAATTATGACTTTTTTTCTGTAAATGGGAAATGCAATACATCACTGTGATTGCATTCTGAAGAGTGCTTGAATGCTAAGATCAAACTATAAGATCGATGTGGTTGTTTTGTCAAGGTTATAGAAATCATTATATGGAAATCATTTGCTGGAATATGCTGGTATTCATGCAGTCATTGTTGGAATCTGGCTCTTATCGGTTACTTTGAATTAAATATGCCAATGCAACTTCTAGAGCCATGCGTACACTGGTTCTCATTAGCCATTTTTAGTAATTGAAGTGGTTAACTTGAGGGATTCCAGGTATGTTGTTTTCACATCATAGCCCATGGATTTTAATCTGTTTCTTTTTTGGTTGGTAGTACGAGACAATGTTTATTTCTTTGGCTAATCTTTATGGTTAATTAGTGTTGTTTATGATTAGTGTAGTTATGTAAAATGTAGTTTACAATCTAAAATCGTGATAATATGTCAGAACGTTTAAGTAATATGTATTGCCTGGTTATTTGTGTCTAACTTGTGATGTGATCAGTTAGCTATCTATCAGCTTTTTTCCATTTTTTTTCATAGTTGTAGTGCTTTGCCAGATCATGCTGTGGCCGACTGAAATCATCCATCCCATCCATTTTCCAAACCGCTTATCCTTACTGGGTCGCGGGGGGTCCGGAGCCTATCCCGGAAGCAATGGGCACGA
>JAODJX010000129.1:24789864-24805036 GCA_026776945.1 Isichthys henryi | reverse complement strand
TTCCGGGATAGGCTCCGGACCCCCCGCGACCCAGTAAGGATAAGCGGTTTGGAAAATGGATGGATGGATGGATTTTTATTAGCACTTAAATAGTGCTAATAAAACTTAAACAGTACCATTCTCGAGCATTTGCACTAGATTTGGTCCCTTTGTAAAATTACTAATGATATTCTTGTAGTACCATTCCATTTCTGAACATGTGATTCAGCTGCAAATATTTGGTGAGACATTTTTACTAGGACATTTAATTGAGGCACTTTCATTGTTTGGTGCCTCCACTTACCAGGGCAGATACCTGTTTTAAACACTAATGACTTTGCACATCCATACTTTTGTATTTACTGTAGCATGAATTGCTAGGGAGACTGTGGCATTTTTTGCCCTGTGCCAAGGCTGCAAGTGAATTCTGCAGTAAATAATGTGTTTACATTTTTTAACCTCTTTCGTTCTTTTTAAAGAAAGTTGAAGCACCTTGAAAGTCAGACAGACTATTGTTGATCTTGTACAGAAACTTCTGTTTTTTTACTGGTCTTGAATGATAGGAGTCTCAAAAATATCTCAGTCGTTAAGATGATGTCATCACCATCTATGGTTAAAACTCTGTGGTGTTTAATCATAATGAGGGCGAAATGTTTGAAAATGAACACCCACATTCTGAGTTACAATGTATATAGTTATGAAGTAAAAATGCTTTGACCCTAGAAAACAAGAGGCTCTTACTGCGATAGTGTACAGTGTGAGTTTTGATGCATAATTCATAATCCTGTTATTGTTACAGGAAAACGTTCGGTGTTTACATGACCTATCAGTAAATTATTGCAAATGGGAAGTTGTGAATCCTTCTTTTAAGGAGTAGTAAATGTCTTTAATGACGTCCACTGTGGAATCAATACAAAGTTTTTATCAAGTAGAACCGTCTGCCATGCAGTGCTTAGTGGCAGCAGAAGATAACACCTGAAATGCAGATCAGTTCCTATCAGATGATAGACAACATTGTTATTGATAGTGAGTGTTTGTAAATCAACATGACCTGTAAAAGAAAAAAATATAGAACAGACACAGGTCTGACAGTCATAAAAATAGAGCTTATTAATATGTCTGTCTTAAGGCATGCCTTGCGTGTTGTGGTTTTCCAGCTTTCAGCATGCTATATACCGGCTCAGAGAAAGTTCTTGCTCCTGACTTTTTCAGTAAACATCGTCATGTCAGGCTGCTGTGGCAGCTTTGTGTTAGCACCTCTATCCTCAGGGGCTCTCACAAGTATAATTTCAGTTCAATTGCAAAGGGCAGCAGTAAACGGCAGGTGTGCATTCCTTCTAGGTCACGTTTCTGCCTCCTGCAGTTGGTTGTTTTTGGCACCTGTTTCAGGCCCGTCTGTCTCATGCGGAACAAGATAAGCAGACAACTCCGTGTAAGTTAGTGATGAAGGTCAATGTAGGCCAGGAGGAAGACTGGGCAGGCGCTACACATACTAACCCCATCAGACTGGGCAGGCGCTACCCATACTAACCCCATCAGACTGGGCAGGCGCTACACATACTAACCCCATCAGACTGGGCAGGCGCTACCCATACTAACCCCATCAGACTGGGCAGGCGCTACACATACTAACCCAGTCAGACTGGGCAGACGCTACACATACTAATCCAGTCAGACTGGGCAGGCGTTACCCATACTAACCCCATCAGACTGGGCAGGCGCTACACATACTAATCCAGTCAGACTGGGCAGGCGCTACCCATACTAACCCCATCAGACTGGGCACGTGCTGCACATACTAACCCAGTCAGACTAGGTAGATGCTACACATACTAACCCAATCATGCTGGGTAGGCGCTACATGCTGTAACCCAATCATGCTGGATAGGCGCTACATGCAGTAACCCAATCACGCTGGGTAGGCGTTACATGCAGTAACCCAGTCAGGCTGGGTAGGCGCTACATGCAGTAACCCAATCATGCTGGGTAGGCGCTACATGCTGTAACCCAATCATGCTGGATAGGCGCTACATGCAGTAACCCAGTCAGGCTGGGTAGGCGCTACACATACTAACCCAGTAAGATTAGGCAGGCGCTACACATACTAACCTTATCAGACTGGGCAAGCGCTACAGGTACTAACCCAGCCATGCTGGCCAGGTGCAATACATGCTAACCCAATCAGGGATTTACAAGGACTCAGTATCAGAGACTTTCAAGACTACGAGAAGTCTTCTGATGTTCTTGGGTAGTCCGTAGTTTTAGAACATTCAAATGGAGCTTGTGTCATATCAGCTGGTATAATGTGTGCAGTATATTAATTCTTTGTAGCTTTGAGAAGTATCTGTGACTTGGGGTTGCTCCAAACTGTATATTCACATTGAATACAGAATAAACAGGTTCCCTGGAGACAGAAACGCAAGAGGATGATTCAACAGCCCAGTGGAGAGCCAACTTAAGTTTATTATTTATTATTATTTATTATTTGCATTATCTAGGGATGCAAAAACTAACCCGCTTTCATTCGCATTTACTTATTACTAAACTATTTGCTCATGGGAGATTTACTTACCCAAAAGTGTTCTGAGGGCAGAAGGAGAAATGACTGGTTCAGAGAGATAACCAGTCAGATTGTAGCGGAGGTGGGTCCAAGCAGCTAGAGGTGGTGAGGCCAACCAATCATATGTCTTGGTCCCACCTCCTTTAGTTGCATGGACCCAGCACCTCTACAACCTGATTGGTTCAGAGAGATAACCAATCATTTCTCCTTCTTCCCTCAGAACATATATGTCTAAGTAAAACTCCCATGAACAAACTGTTTGTGACATGGGTCTCATATGGTGCTTGTATAGGTGCTCTTGCAACCTTGACCAGTGACAGCAATTCTAGTTTAGATTTTACTTGTAATTAATAAAGATTTATATTATTCCTGTGAATTTAAGGAATGAAGAATGCTTAATTGTACTAACAATGAGGTTGTCAACTGCCAAACCTAAGTTTACTAAATTCGTACATTGTTTCTTTCTCCAACTGTAGACTGTCATTTGCACAGTGCACATGTGTATAAACTATAATAAACTGAACAAATGTGCCAGGTTTGTTTGCACTGTGTTAAGTGCTGTCTGTGTGTTATTTATCCATCTTCCAGCTGCTTGTTCAGTACAGCGGTGTGCCCATCCCCAGCAGCCCATCACAAGAGCACAAGGCAGGGGGACCTTTGGGCAATTCAGAGACCCCCTGTTTTTGGGCTACAGGACGAGCCACATGCATCCTGGGTAAATATGCAAAAAAGTAACATAAGTAGCCACAGCGTGGTACACAGGATTCAAACCCTCAACCCAGCAGGTCTGAGGCAGCAGTGTTACCTACAGTGTCACCCTGCTGCTGAGCTTGTTGCTGTTCCTGTTAATTTGGAAGGTGAAGAGGAGCACTGACCAGTCATCATTTACCCTCGACACCAGCCGTGTTGTTCTGAGCGGCCATGTTTGTCAGTTTTCTGTGCATGTGAACATGTATCTGTTTGTGCGTGTGGGACAAGAGGGGAAATGTGAATCTGCTGCACATGCTAAGTGGGCAGGGAAGCCTGTGCCCGGGCCTGGAGCCACACTGAAAGGTAGCGCCTGTGGTTTGTACCAGCGGCCCCTACCAGGGGATCCTCCCTGGCTTCCACCCCAGCGAGCCAACATCTGCGCGTCTGACGTCATTCCAGCTGTCCGTCTGAGAAGTGTCTCCTGGAAGCTTACACAGCTGCTGCTCCTCTCCAGAGTTTCGGCGGAGTTTGCCATTATCCTGGAGCACTAGCTCTGCCATGGTATCGCCGCTTACTTCACAGAATCTCCATGACTTGGTTTATAGCCGGCGCCCCGCGGTGACGTTAAACACCTCAAACATGCCAGGGCGAACACATTTGAATACACGACCATATTTATTCTGTAAGGACGTGGTGTAAATTTCAAGCAGTTAATCATCCTTATGTACGACTCCGCATGTGATCCTCTGCGCTACGGACTTAAATTGCTGCACAACGATTACAAAATTTTCAAAGCTGGCAAACATAAGCGTCTTAGTCTTTCTAGAAACGAAGGCCTCTGGGGTTTATTTCTGGTACCACTGAGTGAACTGGGCTTGAACCCGTAGGCCTCGGGGCTCAGTGTGGAACCGGTGTAATCAGGGCAAAGCGCGACATTCGGATACACGCCGTGACATCATTAAAGAAAGACCGTGACCTCCAGCCTCGGAACAGGCAGTGCCTCTGGTCAGACTCTGGGGGGAATTAAAGTGGGCCGCTAAGCCTCGCCAACTGTACAGTGCACGGCAATATAGATGGAAATTAGATTAGAAGGGCTTATTAGGTCTCGCTTTGGTGATCCAGTCCCATGTCACTGGTAAATATATTCTGGGGGAAAAAAAAAATCAAAATGGAATCATGCAGCTGAAGCTTTAATTCAGGGGAGAGTGGGAAATTCATTAAACTGCTGTCAGTCATTTGCACTCCTCATCCCGCATCTCGCCCGAGGACCCGGAGCCGGCAGAGATTCCCCCTCTCGCTGCCATCTCCGCTCGTGATCATGGTTTTTGGCCAGAGGAGAAACCAGACGGTAGCATTAGCTTCCGCTAAGATGACTTTCCTGCTGCTTTTATAATGTTACGGTAAACGTTCGGAGAAACATGTGAGGCTGATCTCCTTTAGCCTCCGTCTGTGTGCTTTCCCTTTGCTTTTACAAAGAGGGCCATCTGTCTGCGCGCTCGTAACGCAATGACACTCCCCCCGGTGGTGCCCTGTGACAGTGTTCAAAAAGAGGCGCTGACAAGATGCTAAAGCTAATCATTTAATTTATAAAACATGCTGCTCTGCCAAGGGGTTACATCTTGGGAGCAAGTATGCTGGACCCATATGTTTCTTCAGGAAAGCTACCATTATTAATTATGCGTGTGAACAAACGTTCACCAAAGCCTGGAACAGGATAAGTGGCTAGAAGATAGATGGATGTATGGATATATGGGTGGATGGATGGACAGATGGATGGATGGATAGTCATACTTCAATTTCTTACAAACATATTCATTATGTCCATTAAGAAATCAGGCTATTTGCTTAATCAAAGAAACTGGGTGACACTTTGGGTGACAGCGTTCAAGGTTGCGTACTTGATTGGGCGATGTCTGCTACCAGGATCTGAAGAAATGTTCAGTAAGCAGCATTTAAGGGTCGTTATTAAGGTGTTCATCCAACTCGAGTCGCTTATAGCAAGTGTGGCTGATGCCTGTGGGGTTTTCTCACACTGCCGCCGTGAGGCCTGTTAGGGTACGTCTGCCAAATGCACACCCTGGTGGCTCACAGCGGCACTGTGGCACCGTGATTGGCACTTGTATGTTATCACTAGCTTTGCAGGCTCTCCGAAAGCCTGCTTTAGTTTCTGCTGAACAAATTATGCACGACAATTTCAGCTGTTTTTTTTAGCAGGCTCATTACACTCACTCTTGAAAGTGATATACTTCAGCCACAAAGCCCAGTTTTACCTTGACCATGAACAGTTCCTTCGGGGCCGTGTGTTTGCAGATGATTTTTACCCACATTTCTTTTGGTAATCTGGAAATCAGCTGTTATTTTCTTGTGGAATTATATTTGACCATCACAGCTCATAGTACGGCGTGTCGAGACAGGAGCCCTTTTTCATGGGAGAGGCATTGGGGGGTGAAAGCATAATTACTGGGTCAAATTAGCGACTACACAGGCCAGTGGAGCGAGGGGAATGCAGTGAAATAAAAAGCAGCACACGCAAGATGTTAGCTCTGGACTGCTTTGAGTTTGCTACCCCTAGAGGGTCACAGCGTGGTCTGGTTTCTGTTTGCTCTTAGCCTTCAGTGGTATGAGCGAAGACATTACTCCAGCACTGTGTCATCTCGCCCTGGTGTTTGGGGTGTAAATCAGCCATTAAGCAGGACATTTACAACATCCAAGGACAGCGTCCATGAAGTGAAGATTGGAAATCTCAAATGGAATTTGAGTTTGTTACCCAGATATCGACAGGTGCTCATTTACACATAATCGGAGTTGTACAGAGTTCAAATAAAACAGTTTGTTGTTTTTCTTATATTGAGCTGCTCAGTTCACAGGAGTCAGATGACATTTAGAAGATGTTCTCTTGCTTTTTGTTCTCTCCTAATGATTCCTAATGATTTTTTTTCCCTTTTTTTCAAAAAATAAAAACTGATGATTGTAGACTTTTTTTTATCCTTCTTCCCCGCAGTGATCTTCTGGAGAGAATAATGATGTTTCCGGGCTGTTGTTTTATTTCCTATGATCTCACTGGCCTCCTGCTTCGAGAGGAGAAGCGTGCAGTTATGATGTGATAGGTCCGCTCCACTGCCGCTGCCGCCGCTGTATGGACGTTAATCTCCTTGAGTGTTGACGCAGCTGTAGGTTGCGCATCGCTCCTATGCGTGAGCCATCGCATGTGGAGCTGGGTGGCATCAGCCTTTCCGCAGGGCCGCGGTCTCTCTCTCCCGCCCCCCCCCCCCCACTCCGCTCCGCTCCGATGCGCCGTGTTTTTCAGAATCCAGTTCTCGGGGACCCCCTTGGAAGTTCATGTTTTTGCTCACACCCAGTGCCAGTGAAGAACACTGGTTCAGGTCTGTTGGTAGCTGTAAGGGAGCGAAAATGTGGACTGCTGAGGGTCCCGAAGGACTGGGTTGCGAAACACTAATCTAATGGATGCCCTAAAATCCTGGATCCTCCTTGTTCTCCATGATCGCATTACAGCAGTGAGCGGTGCCCTGAATTACAATGGGAACGGCTCCCTGGTGTTTGCGCAAAAGCCTCCCCTGTCTGACATTACCCTGTTCAACCCCACTAAAGGCTCCCTAGCCTTGTAGGGGTGGGGGGGGGGACATGCTGCTTGAGTAAAGGAGCCGTCACACAACTGAACACGGTTCCAGGAGTGACCTAGCATGTTTGAAAACAATGAGGTCAGCTCACTCCCCAGGCTGGCTCGGGTCAGCTCTGGGGCTTCGCGGGGGGGCTGTGTCTCCGCATGGGGCTGCCCGCTTCCTCTGGGATCCCCGTCTTCACACGGCATGTCACTCTAAACCACAAACTGCTGCAAAATATGAACTTGTGGTTCGTGCAGCGCATGAGGCCTCCTCAGCTCTGCCGAGACATCACACGTAATCCGCTTTCGAGGATTTCGTTCCTTAGCGTTTCCTGTTTCTCGTTCTACCGCTGCTCTGAAATTATGAATATATGAGATTCATGGGAATTACATGTACCAGAGATCACTGTGCCTTGAGAATGTCGGAAATGCAAAAGGTTTTTTTTTGTTGTTGTTTTTGCTGGTCTTTTTGATCTTATTATGCAATACCGGTTGTTCATGCCAAATATATGGCATTCTGCAGTGAAGCAGAATTAGTAAAATGTGTGTGTTTTAAGTTCTGGACTGATGTGGGCCATCTGGAATGGTGTGCATCGCACTCCCAGAAAATAATGCAAACTCTTTATTCTTTCTGTGCCTTATTCCTGTGGCGTGTCCAGTTGCTCACAGATGGTCACGCATTATTCATTGTTGGTGCAGTGTAGACTCCTGGCCACTAGGGGGCGGATGTCTTCTCATGACGCTTGTGTTTCTACCTTTTTGTCTGTTATTACCCAACTCATGGCCGGATCACAAATCTTTTTGATTTCAAGTATTTTCCCCTGTGATCTTGTTTGTATTCAGGGTTGAAAATTGCCTTTCTTATAGTTTGTGATGCAATACAATCAATATTGAAATCCCAGTGAGACAGAGTGACTTACTTGACCATGGGAAGTGAATCTGGACCTTGACCTCCCAAATACCTAGAAATTGTACAGGAGAGCTGGGGGCCCTTTTGCACGGAGGGGCGGTATGCAAACATTCCCCTGATGCTGATTGTGATCGCTGGCACACAGCAGGGGGGGCTGCCATCCAAGTCTGGAAATTAGGCAGATAAAAATGCGACGTGAATGAAATCAGTCGTCTAACGATCGCAGTTCATTAGTTGCGATGTCTCAGATAGAAGGTCCCTATTCCGGTCATACTTGCAATGAGCTGTTGGAGTCCAAAATATTTCTGCTAAAGCCAGATATACTAAAGCTGACAGTTCACAGTGCCAACCTTGAAAAATGCTGCCCCGAGAAGGAGAGCCATGTTTTACATGAGAGAAGCAATAGAAGGGTAATTCAGGACTGTAAGACAGCCCTACTTCAGATGACCCTTTAGCCATTAAATTTCCATCAGGCAGAAATGAAGCCTAAACTCTGGATGGTTTCCAAATAATAATGAATCTTCGGGTTGCAAAGCCAGGACACGAAACACGACCTTTTTTATTCCTTTGGCAGTCGGAGCTATGCAACAATTTGACAAGCCGCCGTATCAAAAATTCCAAGTCTTGTCACCCATTCCCACATAAATAATAAAATCATACTCACATAGCAGGAATTTCCTAGTGCTGAGAGATCTGTTTATCTGCATACATTCTTTAGACTACATACGGGGATGGGTTCAACCAGCTGTCACCTGACAGGAACAGATAAGGGCGCCCAGCTGAGAATGGTTTGAGGGTTATTGTGGAGTTTTCCATGTGGATGATTGAGAGGTGATAGCAAGAGAACCAAGTAGGAAACACACGTCTGTGGGTAAATGGTGGTCTAGCAGAAGCAAGTCTTTGACTGTACAATCAGCATAAATCGATGGTAAACCAAGCATTTTTTTCTCAACCTCAGACATCACTACCATTGCATTTTCATAGGTTAACCTGCGGTCTTGTATATAACTGACCACAAACCATGTTCACCAGTTAAAAAAAAAGTCTAATGCCCACAACTACCACAGAGAGACCAAATATCAGCCTTAACTAAACATTCCTACTTCCCTAGCAGCGTTTAAGATCATTACAGTATGTATGGACAATCCTTATTTCCTTCACGCAGCCTAAGTTGATTACACGGATACAGATGGCTTTTCTAGTCGGACAGGAATAGTGGAGATGTTGCTGGAGACATCTTAGAATTCCTTCTAAATACATGGAAAACAGACTGAAGTTAATAAATTGGATGTTTGAATAATTTCTTGTATTTCACTGCAGGGGAAAAGATCTTTGGACAAACAAGCATAAACTTATGCTCAGGAAACATTAGGGAACGCCTCCCTGTACAAAAGCAGGCACACATATCCGTCATCAGTTGCTTAATGCCATGGAAAATAGCAAAGAGAGCATTTTTGAGACTGAGCCAAAAGTAATCTGTGTGTCCTGCTTCGCCACCCAGTTCCCCTCAGTGTCGCTTCCTGTTGTGTTTGATCTGCAGAGCCAGGTGATATTGGGAGAGGCCGTCCAATGGATGTCGAATATAAGATTTGGGTGTGGCTCATCGTGAGGCTCTGGTCTGAGGCCACAATTGCTCAGGAGTATATCAATCTGATGTCAGGGGGGAGGGGGTGAGAGATTTTGGGGGCGGTACCAGACAAATGCCTACTGCAGAACCCTCCCTGCGTAAACCCTGCTTGAACGTGCTATCACCCCATTGAATGAAACTCTTTCACTGTGAAATGCGTTTATCTCCCAGCATCCAACGTCTGATGATCCACGCCAAGGAAAAGTGGAAAAGAGGTTCAGGAAGAGAGATTACAGGATTACAGTTCAGCCTGCACACTTGGCTTGGCAATTCATGATGTGTACAAAACTATTAAAGAATGAGAACCAAACTTCACAGTTTAATATAATAACAGTAGTGATAATTGCATCTATAATTGCCAGGAGACAGCTGTATGTAACTGGCTCAAATGCTTTCTCAAGTTTCTTGAAAAATGAAAGGAAATGCCACAAGTGTGGACTCTCAAAGCTCTGAGAATCTACTGTATCTCCGTGGTTCATTTTGTATTATTTTTTGAGAACAGCATTACTGTATACACATGCCTAAGTAAAAAATTAAAACACTGAGCCATTGGGAAAAAATGCAAATACAGTAACATTAAATTATACTCAGTTAATTGCTCCCAGTGATTCTTTTCACAGTTTTGCTAAGAGGCGGCATTTAAGAGGAGATTCCTATAGATGTACTCCACTTAATTAACAGTCATATCACTAGTAAATATTAAAACAAGTCTATTTGTGCTTGTTTTTCTACTGTGGGGGCTTCAGTTTACTTTGTATCCTCCAACGTTTTCGAATAATGCATATTATCAATAAAAAGATATAAGAAATAAGATAATTAGGAAAACCAGAAAATGGTCAGAGGAACACATATTAAGCATCAATAAACAGAGAAAACAATATTAATGTGTTTTTAACAAGCTGTTCGGCAGAACCAACAGAAATACATAGAATAGATGGTAATACTGAGATCAGATTTAATTCAGTTTTGTTCGGATGTGACTGAAATTATTTTAACACATAATGAAATTCCCCTCTTTTGCAATAATTATTGAACATTTTATTTGTTTCTTTCATATACAGACAATAATCTGCAATGAATGTTTGTCAGCAAACATGTGGGGACTCTCCTGTCTGTGATAGCTAATCCTCTCTGTGGTCCAACAGAAGGCTGTTGCTGGGGACGGACGCTTTGGTGGTGCTTTCACATTGTCTTAGATCCCCCAGTGTTGGTTCCTCACATCTTATTTTGGGGAAAGGTCCTGGCCGAGCTATATGTTCTCCATTTTGTGGCAAAAAAAAAATCACATTACAGCAAAACGTATTCTGTGGGCTACACACTGCAACAGGGGCTTGAAGGAATTTTGGGTGTGTCAGCATTTTCCGTGTGATGCTATTTAAAAAGACGCTCACACACAGATATTTACACACACACACACACACACAGATATATTGCTTTTTTCCTGTCCCAGTGGTCAATGTGAAATGTGAAATTGACTTGGTGCGTCCATTCAGTCAGGCCCGTAGCCAAAATTGCATATTGAAGGGGGTCTGGCAAATTTTGAGGAGGGGTAAAACTCATCATTTTACTACCTGGCTATGTGCCTGGTTTGGAGCAAACACATTTTGGGGGGTGTGAAGCCTGTGATTTTACCCCGTGTATTCGTGGGAAGCTGGAAAGCTTGTAACCTGCATGTTTACCGAGGTCTTTAGTATGACCAGGCTTCTGCAAAGATGAAGCTAATGAGTACAGTTTGGGCGACACATCAGAGGCTGTTTGATGCCCTGCCAGGGCACCAGCGCTCCAGGTTTTCAGCTCCAGTCTCCCGTCCATGATTTAGCATCTGCAGCATCTTCACTGCGGTCGCTGTGATCTTCGACAATACGAAACCTGGCAGAAACCCCTCCCTCAAATGCTGACATCTCAGCGGACCACCGGACGGCTCAACCGCGGCCAGCTCCCCCACTGGCTTGATGTTCTCAGAGACCGCAGACAAACTCTTGGCAAGAGGAGGCAGAGATTTCAAACTGCACAGAGATGAATGAGATGCACGTCAGGCAGCGCAAATGAATCGTAGCTGTGCTTTCGGTGTGCAGAATTAAAATGAAGTTTAATGTTCTTTGAGATTTTAAAATAAATATGCAGAGGAACCATCTGCTTCCAGCATGGGGACCTTCATCTCCCAGCGCCTTTGTCAGCTGATTGAAGACTCATGTGCTGCTTGAGAAACAGAAAATGATGCAGTGCAAAGATTCTAAATATCTTCGTAGCACATGCTATATTCTCAGCTCCATTTCCATGCAGAAACACTGTCCTGGGTCAGTATTCAACACACATGCATAAATGCAAGGGGGGGGGGGTGAGGTCTCCACCCATTTAATGGGGGGGTCCAGGGGTTATATTGACTGGTTTTGATTACTGTGGGGTTTACATCCCGTAATGCACACTCATGCACAAATGTGCATGTCCTCTTTTATTTAGTGCAATATAAGCAATGGGGAAGTGGGGGGGGGGTAGAAACAATATTCATTTTACAATTTAACACATATAAGTTTAAAAAGGTTATTCCAAGACTGAAGATTAATGAAACACAGGGGGTTTGCCTAGTTAACGTAATAAGCATTTCCGTGGTAACATAACAGCTTCAGAATTCTGCTTTCAGAAGGATTCGTTCCTTAAGCTTCACTAAGCGGACACCTTTTGAAGTTTAGCAACTGGGTGAAAGGCTATTTTTACCAAAATTCCCATGTTCCCAGACTGCATCACCACCCTCATAATCCTGCCCTTTAATATTTCCGGATCCAGTGAAGAAGCAGGCAAGGTACAGGTGGGTTTTCCTGTCACCCCCAAGCACTGATACTACAGCACTGAGCCACACTTTACAACAGTGGGTCTGGGTAAATAGACATTTGAGAAAAAAGCTAATAAGTATGTTATTTTTCCTCAGCCAGAGCTTACAGTAAGTACATGTCAGTTAAGAATGTCAAGTAAAATATCTTCATATGTATAACGCACCCTTTGAGTTTGACCAAGTACAAAATGCATATTGTTCCTCTTGAACAGGGGCCCTAATGACTTGCAGGTGATGTACATGAGCGTGTAGTTATTGCTAGTCTCAGACAGATGAGTCCATCCAGGGTGAACCTCATTCCAGTGTGAAGCCTGGGATCCTGGCCTTTGGAGGAAGATTAAACAAAAGCGGGGTTCACCATCATTTGTGCTTATAAATTTCAGGAACGCCTTAGCGTGTAAAATCAGTATCTTATGGACATTGAAGGCCCGAGGAGCAAATTGGAGGGACTTGAAAAGCTGAATTTACAATGCAAATACGTGATCGGTGAACAGTTGGAAGAGGGCTTACGCTGTTACCTCATCTCACTTTGCCAAGCCACATTGCATTCCTGTTGCATTCCTAATTCCTAACTAATTACTTCCCCAAGATCACAAATGCACACTATAATTTTTTTAACAGCATCATTGCAAACAACTCAGCTTATTACACACAAAAACCCATGGAATTACGCCTAGAAAAAAGCAAAGTGTATCATGATAATCATAATTAATTTTGTACTTTCTTTAATCTTCTCTTGTAATGGCATGCCATAACGAATACTTTTGCCTTTTTTGTTCTCTTCTAGGTTTTCCTAGTGCCTGTTAAATGCTATCTGGTGGATCTTTAGAAGTTTAACTACATCCACAACCAAACCCATAAACCCAAAAACAAGGGCATTAAACTGCAGCCCTTAGGTCATGCATTACCAATAATAGCAGCCTCCCAGGATGTGGGAGATGTCCGAGGGCGGCCATGTTGGTGCCATTCCAATAAAGCGTTGTGGACACGTTGGTTTTCCTGCGCAGATGCTGTTTGTGCTTGTGAGGGGGGGAATGCTGCGGATCTGATTAGCTGACGGGACATATGGATGCAACTGCAGCCCCCATGGGAATTAAGAGTCTGGTGGTCGAAGCTGTTGAGTGAGGGATGGGGGGGCTGACACACAGGCTGGGAGAAGTCTCTAAATCATGATTAAGGTACAGAATGATGGAGGATAAGATGACACAGCACATATATCCTGGGCGTGGCATGTTGGTCAATCACAGGCCGCTTTGGGGGAGCCAATGACTCAGAATGCATGACTATGGAGAAATATGAAACAAATGTTGGTCGCCTTTGGGAAGCTGTTGGTGTTTCATTACGCCCCAGATTCCCTGTCTAATTCAAAGCATCCTGAATACACAAATATCTGAGGCACAGTTCAGGCAACGGAATGACTACTTCCCAAGTTTGCACCTTTTCCTCATCTGTGCGGACACACCTCATAACCACAGATTTTATTGCATCAGTATGCATATTTCACAGCTATTAATCATGTGTTTCAGCCAATAAGTTATGTTTTTTTTTTAAGTGATGTTTGTACTGACACTGATTATTTGCTGCTATTTTCGGCTGAAACAAATCATCGTTTTAAATTGTCTCCCATTTAGTTTGGTACTTACAGCAGATGAGTGTTGCTGGCCTGCTATAATCTGGAGAGTGTGGTCCTGTCAGTTTAAAGTGTCAGTTCTGCTACTAAGCAGTCAGTTACTTGAAAAATTAGTGTCAGGATAGTCAGATGAAATCTTGTCCACAGTTTTATGCTGCGTGGGATAGGACAGGTCAAACCGGCATTTTCTAAACATGTATTAGCCTGTTACTTTGGGTTGAGATGACAATGTGACACTGGTCCTACAAAACCAGAGGAAGCTACTTCAGCTACTATGAGCTACTTCGGGTTTTGCAAACTACTTTAAAACCAAATGGCTCCTGTGCTTGGCTAAACAGTTCAGTTCTTCTTGCGTTTTGACTGCTTTGTTTGATTAAAAAACTCACCCAGCTGTTTTGCATTAACATTAGTGACACATGCAAGATTATGGGAGACTGACCAATCAGCACACAGCAAGAATGCAGCACTTAAGTGAAATCCAGGTTCTTTTAATTGAAGTGGTTGAAACAATCCTAGCTCATATTGTCCCTCCCCGCAGGAATTAGGTGGTCACGTTTCACCAAAGTGGCTAGGACTAATTAGTGGCCATGAGTTAATATACCTCACAAAGTTTCACTTTAAAATTTAATGGAGCAAATTTGTATTCATATTGGAGTCTGGGCACTTCTTACTACGACTGTAACTTTCTAGATCGTGAATGCTATGAATGCTACAGTATCTTATGTGACACTCTATCTAACCCTTCACTAATTTCATTCCTGAGCACAAATGCTCAGAAAACTTACTTCATGGTAAATTCCATGCAGCTGAGGCAGTTCCATTGACCATGTTGTAGTTGTCGTTTCCCCCTAAAGGTTCTGTGTGCAGTAGTTTCTCCTGCTGAGTATACTGCATAAGAGATAATTAACTTCAGGCTCACTTCAGCTGCTGCCCATGGGGAGTGAGAGTCTTACAGCCCATAGAACACCGTCAACTGATACAGCTTTGCAAAGAGGAGAAGGCAACCTTCTGACAGGCCTAACCAGAACTCTACTTGTTCTCCTGTAGTAGAATTTGACCGTGCTTACTCAATATTGATTGCTGTAGTTTCCATCCATCCATCCGTCCATTTTCCAAACCGCTTACCCTACTGGGTCATGGGGGGTCTGGAGCCTATCCCAGAAGCAATGGGTACGAGGCAGGGAACAACCCAGGATGGGATCCAGCCCATTGCAGGGCACACTCACACACTATTCACTCACACATGCACTCCATCCATCCATCCATCATCTCCCGCTTAATCCGAGGTCGGGTCGCGGGGGCAGCAGTCTCAGCAGGGAGGCCC
>JAODJX010000129.1:24770958-24783702 GCA_026776945.1 Isichthys henryi | reverse complement strand
AGATTTAGCTCAAGTAACCTTTCCTCGTATGACATTCCTCTAAGACCAGGAATCATTTTTGTGGCCCTACGCTGCACACCTACGGGCAATTTAGCAACTCCCATTAGCCTCAGCATGTTTTTGGACTGTGAGTACCCGGAGGAAACCCCACGACGACATGAGGAGAACATGCAAACTCCACAAACATGTAACCCAGGCGGAGACTCGAACCCGGGTCCCAGAGGTGTGAGGCAACAATGCTAACCAATGCACCACCATGCCGCCCCCTATACTGTACATTGTTTTGCTAAAATTTTCATGTACATTTCATGATGCGACACGTTGGAATACTATAAAACAAAGATGGACCATGAGGGTCAAAAACTAAAGGGTTAAACAAAGACTAATTACAAAAAGGTCAAAGCAACAAGAGGCAGGTAGAGTACAAAAGTTTAAGTGACACAAAACAACATAAATAAATGACCCACTGGTGAACTGAACTAAGGCAAGAACTTAAATAAAGAGGGATAAGGAGCATAATGCAGGACAGGTGAGAACAATTAACCAATCGGAGAGGGTGCAGGACAACGAGCAATCAGGGTTGAACGCCCAAGGACTGGCACAAGAACAGGCAACAGGTAAAACTAATAATTAACCCAGGGACTGGCAGGAGAAAACTAAGACATCGACAGAAGCAATTAAACAGAATCTAACACTGGGAATAACAGACTGATAAAAACACAATCAAGGCACAAAGCAGGAAACCAAAACAGAAAACAAACCACAAAATCACAGGAACTAGAAAACTGATACAATTGAAACGTAAGGAAACAAAATCTACAATAAAAACAGAGGAGATGGGATTCAAACACACAGAAGGGTTAATAGGTAACTGCAAGCTCAGCTCATTGAGTTATACAGTCATTCAGGGAACAGGGGAAACACTAAAGACTTGGACAATGGGGGATTACAGTAAAGACTGAGAAAAACAGGTGCTGACATATATGACATTAAAACAAATTAATATACAAAAGCTACCCATACACCCATTTTCTGTAACTGCTTGGCCTATTCAGGATCATGGGGGGTCCGGTGGAAATCCCACAACATGGGGAAAGCATGCAAACTCCACACATGGAACTATGGCAGAGACTGGAACCCTGATGCCAGAGATGTGAGGCAACAGTATTAACCATACAAAACCTACTTTAAACAGCATTTCTTTGTTTGACACGTTAACAAGCAAATGACTAGTAGCCTAAACGTGGAATCTTCTTCTCTAAAATCTGTCCAGCACACTTCCTGTCTGCATCATGCTATCATCGTTTTGATGCTTTCCAGATTCATTCGAACCACCCATACAAGGCCTGGAATGGGCTACATCCACTAAATGAGAAGAATGAGGGAGTGAAAAAAGAGTCGAGAAAAGGAGTATTAAATGAAACAACTCCAGGCATGCTATCAAATTGATATGACATCATCTCTTTCCGGTGCCACAGTTAGCACCTACAGTCAGACGCTCCTCATTAAGGAAGCACAGGAAGGCTGCTGCTATTCAGAAGAGCTGTTAGGAGTGTTTTATATAAGCCTGGGCACCCTTTGCTCTGAATGTCCAAACACATTCAGTAAATGACTGACTATGTGAGATTTTTGAGAGATTTTCTTGGCCCAGTAGACAGTTGTCTGATGAGAAAATGGATGATGCAAGTGCAAAGGGGCACTCCAGGTTTTGTTGATAGAAAGCAGATATTTGTATCTCGAGTTCATTCGAGTGGGTTTTGTTAAACTAATTTAGTTGGTGGATGTGAACATTTCAGACATCACGTTCAAAAGGATGCATCAGTCTCTGCAGCTGTTCATCTGGAGACGTTTGGAAATAGATTACATAAATGGGATGTAGATGAAAAAATATGTATTTCACAGTACTATGAGCAGAGAAGAAAGGCGTGGAGATTAAAGATCGAAGGCACAGATTGTGTAGAAGGTGTACATAAGCTTAAATCCCTCTCATATCTCTTGCAACATTTCCTGGTGCTTTCAACAAACCACGCTTGGTGGATTGTTAAAAGAAGACAATCAGAACGGGGCAGGATCCCCCCCGTATCAACCCAACTGAGGCTGCAGACCCATAGTACACCCGCTTCCTCTCTCGGGAGTCCAATTTGTCTGCAAATTGCCACAGCATACCTAACGCTGCAAAGTGCGTTGCATGCTTCATCACCCCTGCACACTTCAGGACGCCTGCTCTGCACAAGGCCGGCCAGAACATTTGCACTGCAAACCAGTGACTATTTGGTTTTCCTTCATTTTCTTTTATGTATTCTGTGGGAGTGGATGTCTTACACACAGAGACACATCTTTAAATACGATAACACAGTCATTGCAGGAACTCAAAGATTCCATTACTCTTCTTGCACGTTCCCTTTTGTTGATTCGCAACTCAGATCAGAAAGGCCAGCATATGGGGTAATAGGGGGTGGACATTCATGACATCCTTATTATATCCAGAAAGTACAAATCCAGACCAAGATTCTGTTTCAGCCAACCAGCTGAGCACTCTGTGATTGTGATTCTTTATACATTACCAGTTGGTTGAAACGGCATCTTGATTGTATTTGTACTTTCTGAACCTGATCCTCTTCGATGGGCTGGCCCCCCATCCTGGGTTGTTCCCTGCCTCGTACCCATTGCTTCTGGGATAGGCTCCGGACCCCCCGCGACCCAGTAGGATAAGCGGTTTGGAAAATGGATGGATGGATGGAACCTGTTCCTTTCACTTCTGATTATATAACTGGCTAAATGCCTCCTCTAGTTATAACAAGCTACTCCAAACTGATTTTTTTCTGAATGAGAACGTGGCTCTTTAGAAATTAAACCAAACTGGAATGTCAAGTGTCACCCAACTCTCCAAAAATCTAGCCAACCAGTTTACTGATAGTGATTCACAAGGCTGATACACCATACAAGAGATATCAGGTTAAACTAGCAGCAAACTACTAATTACAAGTAACATCATTACTAAGAATGTGTGGGGAGTTTTCTATGCCTGTTTTGGGAGTACCTGAAAACGCTTACCCAGAGGTAATTCTAGAAGAGGAAGGGGCACTCCAGGAACCAATCAGCTTTCAGCTGGGGCCACTGACCCGGTGGCCCCGCCCCTGTATATCCCCCCCCCCCCCTCACCTCAAGTTTGGCAATCTAGAATTTTCCTTCTGCATGATCCAGTGTCTGGCTTTAGAACAACCCAAAGACTATATTCCAATTCTGGTTTATTCCAGAGCTCTTCTTTAAGACATTTTGTATTTCTAGTGTCACGAACAGATAATTTATTATGCACCACTACCGAACTGAACAAAGCAAAAGTATTCGCTATGCAAATACAGGCTAAATAGATTCTATCAGGTAAAATAAACTAGTACAAACTAGGTATGATATTCCTCATAACCTTGGTATCTTGTTCAATGCATCCTGTCATGATTTCTTTGTTCAAATGCCTTGTATCACTCTTGCCATAATTATCCTGAGCTGCCTTGATGTATATCTGACCCTGCACTTGCATTGTTTCAACTTTTCTTAGTTTTTTATCCTCTCTGCTGGACTCGTACAATCTGTTTGTGATCTGTCTTCACACCCTCATACATGGTGCTCCTGAATTCAGTCTACATTATGGAAAGGGTCAACATGTTTCTATTGGAACTATGGTTGTCTTTGTTCGCCATGTATACAAGACATCCTCTGTACAGCAAAACGTTCATTCATGTGCCTGTATAGAACAATAGTCCATGCCAAAGAAAACCTGTCATGCATCTGGTCCTGATTCTCTCCTCGTTAATAGATGGTGTTCGCAGCTTCAGCTTTCAGGTGAGGGACTTTCCCAGGGAGCTGGTGGTCTCTGGAAGCACGGCAGGCCTGTGGCATGTTACATGTCAAAGTACTGTGGGTTTCCACGGCCTTTGGAACAAGTGAGATCCGACTCATGCGATCCACACATCTTAGGAGGGACTTTCCATGCGGCGTTTGTGTCAACCATTTGGCTCTGAGCCATCATCAAATTCAGGTGAAACATGCAGTGACTTACAGTGCTTCAGAGATCTGCTATATTTACTAGTCACTTACAATATTATGCCTGTACACCTTTTGAGAACAGTAGGATTTTAAATAAGACATCTTGCTATGTTTCCATTACCTTTTGTGAGCTCTGACGATTCTTTAATGGCTCACTTAAGAGATTTCAAAGAGACCGTACCTTAATGGTATTTTCAGATAAAAAGAAGGCACCTTTATATTTGTTTTCTAATAGACCAAGTTAGATAATGGTCCAAAATAAAAAGGCTAGGATTCTACTAAGTTGCAGATATGTCATTAATATTCTGTCATCGGCTGATGGTTTGTATTGAAGTGATTTACAGTTTCAACTATTCATACAAATTGGTCAATTATTAAAATTTCTGCAACCTTTTGGTTACAAGCATGTGTTCCCAACCTACTGCTACAATCTTCTAGGCCTCACTAAGACTAACTATCAGAACATTCTTATCGCAAACATTTCCAGACGTGAATAAGAGGAAAGGGACTGAAGGTGAAATGATTGTCCAGATATTTGACCATTAGATTTGATAGAATTTGATCTAGAGTTTACTAACAGAACATACAGACTCTGCATATTTACTGTACTCCAGATCCACGTGGTTTTCATCAGGTTGCTAGACAAGAAGGATACAAAACCAGGTTTCTAGGAGGAGGAAAATATCATGCATTTGAAATTCTGCAAGTTCCTCCAAAGAATGTGATGGGAATTGTAAGTGTCTGTTGGACCCTTTGTTATGTTTCCTAGATATTTTCCCCAGTTCAACCTAATGCAGAGTCCATGAAGATATAAATGTGTTTAAAATTAACAATACATTTGAAATTCAACTAAATGTGAGCAGGAGGACTTCACACACATTTTCCATGAATTTTATACTTTTACAATATCATGCACATGTTGACAGTTTAATGGCAAAAGCATGCTAGATGGAAACTACATGCCAGAATTGTTCTGCAGCACTCTAAACAAGTGTCTTTAGATGATGGTTAAGTTGAAGCTGGGCTCCATGCCCCGCAATCAGGATAATGGTCTTGGAAAGTTACCTGGAAGCAGAATTAATATTTTTATTTATTTATTTTGTAAGAAGCTGAATTCTCGCCTGCGCTTGCTAGTTCAACAGAAATAGACATCCTTCATATTCACACATTTCTGAAGTAGTAAAAAGCCAGAATTCATATGAAAGTCTTTTTGTTTTCTTCTGCTCTAAACTGGGCCGCAGTTTATTTTTCATTTCGCTTAATTTTAGTAAGATCTAAAATCAAAATAGTCATAATGGTGATCTTATCTATGCCCCAGATATTCTTTTAATTCCTGAATTGTATTGCCCCCCCCCTCCCATTTTGGCCTGAGACAAAAGAAACTTACTGCTGATGATCCTTCCCTCTTATGGTAGCACTTTGGGAAGTTTATCAGCCAACAATATCGTTTTTTAAAGTATCGCTGGAAGGTTTGTCATGTTGTATTTCTATTGTTCTATTCCATTATACACTACATACCACCTCTGAAAGTGTTACACTCATGAAGAAGTTGTCTGGGGTATTGGAAATGCAGCCTAGAAGGCTGACCTGAAAGTCAGATTATTAATCTCTTATACAAGTTTCTGTTATCTTACTTTGGGCTCAGCCTGTGCCTCCTTCCCCCACTAAGGTAACAATCGCTGGTTACGAGTTATGAGTGTGATATTGTCGATCATTGATAATATCGCCATATTGCACAGGCTCAGGCCTAGTCTGACATCACAATGGTACTGCAGTGGCCTCCAACTGTGACCAAGTCACCATCAAGCTGCCTATTTTGCAAATAAAAAGAAGATATCAACTTATCCTCTTGTGATTTTTCCTTATTGTGATACACTGTAACTTATAATGCTGTATGCAAACCTGTCTTGAGTGAATTTAAAAGAAGAGGTTGGTTTTTACAAGAGCAATACATCTGAATGTGTAGTGCCTTTTACTTTTAATACTTAAGTACCTTTAAAACCAGGTATTTGTTACATGAGTAGTATTTCACTAGATGACTAACTTTTTCTTGAGTGACATTTTGGTGTGGTGTCTGTACTTTTACTCCATCCATCCATCCAATTTTCCATTATCCTTCTGGGTCACAGGGGATCCAGAGCCTATCCTGGAAGCAATGGGCACGAGGCAGGGAACAACCCAGGATGGGGGGGATATGAAAACTGAGTACTTTTTCCACCACTGAATATGGGTGTGGGACTCCCACTGCAGCTGATCAAAGATATTTACTTCTGTTCTGTGCTTCATGGAAAGAATCAGGGTGACCCGGGCAAATTGCCAGAGGCCGCCACCCCCCATGACATGTCCTAACATATTATGGTCTTATTTAGGGCCAAAACACTCTGCTCTTCCTCTCCCCCCCAAAAAAAGTTAAAAAACTGGCTGCCTGGTTTAGATGTAATCAAAATATAAGCCCTATACCTCCTTTGACTATTTGGTTATAAATAGGGCCAATGTGTCTTCTCACAGAGAAGTTCAGCTGTTTGTCCTCTTTTAACTAATATATTAATACAATGGACCTAAAACAATGAGAATTACGGCCTGTTGCCCCAGCGGTGTCATGTTCTGTCTGAGAGAGTGAGATGAGACACTATGGGCACATACTGTAGGCTCTTTATATTTTCTGCAGTCTGTGGATCTGTGGGTTAAATCTGTGTGCATCTAATTACAAGCTTGCCAGTCCAAGTCCTGTGGCAGGTAGAACAATGCCACACTTGGGCCCCTAAGCCCAGCTGCTTCAGTGGTAGGAGATGCTGACTGATCTCCTGCTGTGACCCCCCTAAACTTGCTCACACCTGTATATGGGTCCATGTCTGTCATTTTTCCCAGAGGGATGAATCAAGTATCACTAATCGATTCACCCGTTTGCCAGCTGGTGCTCCAAGGCATGCTGGGAGTTACACTCTATGACCAATCGGAGAATAGATTTTTAAGTTAGTGGACACTATTTGTTAGATAATTGCTGTTATAGTGGTGCAGGCACTCAGAGGCCTTAACCCTCTGGAGTTGTGGGTTCGGTCTTGACCACAGCTCGGTGTGTGTGGAATCTGCATGTTTTCCCTGCGTTTGTGTCCGTTTACTCTGTGGGCTCTGGCTTCCCCCCCACAGTCCATATGCTTTAGGATTTGTCCTCTCTCTCCTAGGATTGGCCCCAAGCTCACTGTGGCCCTGCACAGGATATACAATGGATAAATTAGTGGACAGGTAATCCCCCCTTAGCAACCTAACCCAGTGGTGGCCTGCAAGCACGCAAACCATTCATTAAAAAAGTCACCAACCAAAAAGCAGATCCGCTGCTCTCCACAGGGATTCACCTGTACCCTCACAGGTCTAATTTCGATTTCTGAGTCAGACCTCATCAGCTCCTACCCCTCATCCTTTCCCCAGGGCTTCCCGAGAAAGTAGGGCAAGTAAGGCCTCTCTGGGCCTCTTCAAAAGATGGTCTGTGTACGATAACCTCCCAGCCAAGATCACACTGAGCTTCCACAGATCTCACCGGTCTGCCTGCGTACAGGACCGAGGACTGAGCAAACCCGACCATAACTGGCACGCCCAGGGTCCGCCTGCATTTCCCTGTTGTGTTACCTGCTGCGCTAATGTCGCTAACACGCGTTTTTTCAGGCCACTACCTGCTCGCTTTCTTGGTAGTAAGTCTACTATGATGTAACACCGTTTGCATGACATAAAAACTCCACCAACCGAGTTCTTCATGCTGATGAATCAGATCAACCGTAGCATGCAAGACTGTTTCTAAAGCTCATGTTTCCCAGAGCTACTATCATCTTAAATGGTATCGTTTTGCTCCAATGTTGCTGTATCAGTTACAGGGAGTAAAGTACCTTTCGTATTTTGCTACAACCCTTGCTCTCCTTATTGGAGGCCAGAGGCATCTGACGTGTGACTCGGGCTCGGTAAGTCGTTAGCATGTGGAATTTCGGGAGATTGCATTGCAAATTATAAATATTCCTGATTCCTGTGAGCTTTGAAAAGGGCAAGGTACAGTGTCAAACACCTGAGGCCTAAATCTGTCCTTCTGCTCCAATTCACATAACTCTTGGTTATGACTTTTAAATTTGAAAACAACAGAAAAACTATTCCACAACTTTTAAGTGCCCTGCCAGCCAAACCATTTACCACTGACAGTAAGGAAAGTTATAAACATTTGTTACAAATATGAGTGTGACAAAACTAATTCCATAGGATATTTATAGGACAAGAAATGCTGGGAGTGTCTTGGACAGCGTGATACTTTATTCTGAGTCAGTGCTAGTTCTCTGTTAAGGAAACTGTTTCCTTTCTCAAATATTGCCAATTTTCTACAACTTAGGTCATGGCAAGACTGACTGTGAACTGTGCTGTGTTGGACTGCCACTGGTCCTCTGCCTAAAACTGGGTGTCCCTTGTGCCCTGAGTCATGGAACTATACAAAATCAGGGAGCATCCTATGATTAGCTTATCAAAGACATACTGAATATGTAAAGTGAATCAATGCCGATGCAGGCATCTGGCTGCTCTTTAAGGTCTGATTGTGAATGTATTTTGCCCATGGCACGAATTACAAGTATTATTATTAAACTTGCAGGACCATTTTTATTTTTGAGACTGCGGTGAGTGTAACAGATACGCGCTGTACATTCACAAGCGCGGCAACCTCACAGTGCCCACATACCAACATTTAATTTGGTAAAGAAACAGGCGATCCGGTTATTAATGAAACACTACACTGGCTCTGAAACTGCGGTACAATGCGAACTGTGTGCTACAGACAATAATGTTTCTTGTTTGAAAAACTAAGAAATTGCGCAAGAGTAAGCAGGCAGCTCTACATCGCATTTTATAACTCGAACCTCTAGTTTACACCGGCCAAGGTTACTGTCACGAATTTACGTTTGTATCCTTAAATGCCCCTGTGTTTTTTTTTTTTAATTCCCCGTTAAAACTGATGCAAGAGGAAAGAAGCTGTATTGTAAACTTGAAAGTGTCATTTGAAGTGAAACAGTAATTTCCTGCTTTATGTTCCCTTTTTCGCGTTTATAGCGACCAAGACTGACCCTTTAGCTTTCACTCAACATTAAACGCGTTCAGACCCAGTGGTCTGACCAGCGTAACGTTAAGATGTTTGCTTCCTAAACAGGCACCGTACGTGGCTGTTCTGGCTGGTAGGCAGTGGTCTCCCATTTCCATTTCAGCACAGCTGGACACACTGGCGACTGGAAACTTCCACGTTTCTTTAAATCGCAGGTGTCACGAGTTTGTTTATATACTTTTATTTTTAACAACTGGCAAAATTCAAAATATTTTAAAGGAATGCAGGCAAACTGTCCAGGGAATTATTTCAAGTGACAAAACCAAGTAAAATATTTTTTGGGATATCTTGTTCATTATCTAAAATAAAACATTAAAGGTTTATACTAGGAAAAAGAATTATGGAACCGCATATATTTTGACAGCGATATGAATTTCTGTGAAAATGGCCTGCTAAGCAGTTTCTTATTTAAAGCGGGCGTGTATAAGAAACATTAAGGATGGAAAATAAGTGTTTCAGATTTATTTTATACATATAAGGTGATGTGCCATTTTGTGCTGAGTAAGTATTTTTCTGTTGTGTCACACGGTCTGTTTAGTTTCTGAAAGCAGTTGAGTTTTTCTTTTCTTGAACAGTACATACATACGTGTTTCCTAAAGAACATGAATAATGTTTCATGTCCTGTACGTCTCTGAGAAGAAAAAAATCCCTAGAAGCAACGGAGTTTGTCTATACGTACCTCTGAACACTTTGATGTGCCTCTGTGAATAAGTGCAATAAAGATCAAATATTCGGGCGTTGGAGGCGCTGAGCTATTTACAGTGGCATTCATATGGGGAAAAGGAGAGAAAAAACAAAGGTGATTCGGGGGAGCTGCGCGGTGTTCCAGCTCGCATCTGCCACTCGGTCTGAATGCTCGCTTTGCTGGGCAGCGACAAACTTTCGTCCCTCCCCTCGTTTCTTTTGCCAATTTGAAGCGATCCCAGTCTGGCCAGTATTAGTACAATAATAGCGTCGCTCTAAGTCAAACAGCTAACTTTGGTTTGGAATTTCAGAACTCGACACAACTTGGAACACTAGGTAAGAACAAATAAACTCTTTGTCTATGTGTTTCTAACTTTATTTTTTTTACGGTGCCTCACCAAGCAAGTGCATGCTGCTTAAGACATTTTATGCTGGGGAAAACTGTGTTTTATGCATGCACAAACATTAATTTAGTCCGTTTCCATTCCACTTTTTTTTCTGGTAGGTGGTCAGATGAAATGTAACCGGTATAGCACACAGTAGTCCGATCACAATTTTATTGATTTTTTGCGCTTTAAAAAAGTGGTTTTGATTATGCGAATTATATTCCACGGTTTGGAATGTTCAATAGTGAATATACTTGTTTTGCTTGGAGTTACTGTACCAGTAACTGTACTTTACTGACAAGCTGTACATACCGTTCCTTCCCCAAAATGTTACAAAACCTACTTGAAACTAAGTTTGTGTGGCTTAGGGCAAGGAATTCTCACCAAGGTGAATGGAACACTAAAGTTAACGTGACATAGATGTGCGTCCATTATAAAAGAATAGATGGGTCATACATACAGTGGCAACGAATAACTGTCAGCGATAAATCGAAAATTCTTAGGGAAAATTAGAAAGCAGAGATAAAATTCGTAACTGCAATATGACCATAATTCAATTAGATTTTCTCACTGTTTTGTTTCAGAATTAATAATTTAATATAGAACAAAAGTTCAGTTCTACTTGCTGTCGTTTATTTATAGAATAAAATGTAAGGTTTATTAAATTAGGTCCGCTTATCATGTAAACCAGAGGTGCACACAAAAGTCCTTCACATAGGTGCACCGAATTTGTGGTTACTTTTGAGACCTTTGTTATTCTTCGCGTTAACAAAGTAAAGAATGTCGTGAGGCTCCAGGATGGGCTCCGGACCCCCGCGACCCTGCATAGGACAAGCTGGTACAGAAAATGGATTGATTGATTGATGGATGGATGGAAAAAGCTAGGCCGCCCAATGCCACCAACACTAGTCGGGGCGGATGTAGTGGGTTCAATCAGGTTATGTCGAGTAAATGCATTGATGAGAAAATACGGTAACACCTTTAAAACAGTTACTGAACATATACTCTGATTATCTCTCACTTTCTTTATCCTTTTCCAGAAATTTAGCATAAAGTTCTTTACAGATTACTCGCGTATCGCGTAAAGATAAAAATCCGTGGATCGAATCTCCATAGGAACAGGTGGGAGAAGGTGGGGGGGGGCTTTACGCCGTATATGTTTTCAATTACTCTTTTTAAATAGGGAGGCGGGGACACCTTGATGCGGAAACACGTTTCTTGCATATGCAAATTGATGACACCTAGGTGCTTTTTGGTGAAATTGTCCGTAAGGGCGTATTGATAAGAGAGTCTTTCGTTTTCCAATGCAACAGAAGGACGTATTTCATACATATAGTTCAGGCTGGGAAGTTTCGGTACTGATTCTGTAATTGTTCGGCAAGCGTTTTCTGCTGTTAGTACCACAAACGATGAATATACAAGGACACTTATTAGTACCTCATTTATTAAACGAAAAATCAGACATTTTAGTAGATTATCAAATAATATTTTTCTGCATGATATTTTAATACAAAATAATATTCAAAATGAATTTGTCAGCATCAGTTTTACATCAGGAAAACAATAAAAAAACATAAAATACCTCAATTCAGTATTTGGTGCCAGCACCTTTGGCAGCAGTTACAGCTTAAAGTGTTTCGGGGTAAAGGTCTACTACTGCTTTTATGCAATTTTGTGTAATGTTGCCCATTGTTGGCACATACGTTCAAACTCTCTCAAGTTGCTTGGAGATCACAGCAGTCTCACCACAGATTCTCAGTTGTATTCAGGACTTTGACTGGGTCACTCTAGGACACTCACTTTCTTCTGAAGACACTCCAGGGTAGTTTTGGCCTTGCTTTTAGGATCGTTACCCTGCTGGAAGATGGAATTTCAGCCCAATTTTAAGTCGCTAGTTGACTGAAACAGGTTTTCCTCTTGTATTTCCCTACATCTTGCACTGTCCATTCATCCTTCGATCTTGACAAGCTTTCCAGTCCCTGCTGATGAAGAATAGCCCTGTAACATCGTGCTGCCACTACAATGCATTACCGAGGTGATGTGCTGTGTTGTTTCCGCACCAAAACATAACTCTTTGTGAACTTTGCTTCCTTCTTGTCTGCCTGCCAAACAGGCTGCTTTTATGCAGTGTTTTGGAAATGGTTGATTTTCTCCAGTTGCAGCTACTGAACTCAGCACCTGTTTCTACGTTGCAGTTGCCCTTGGACTGGCATCCCCTTCTTGCTTGGCTGCTCTCTTCGGGGGGACGGTTCGCTCTTGGCACTGACTGTGCTGTCTGATGCGTCTTCTATTTCTTGAATAGACTGTTCACAGAATTGTTTAGGCTCTGTGATTGTTTTGTATTCCTCTCCTAATTTGCTACTATGAAGTCAAATTATGGAATATATTTTTTTAATAAGTCAAGGTTTTACTTAATTCATTTTGAATATTCCGCCTGGGTCACATGTGTGTGGAGTTTGCATGTTCTCCCCATGTCGTCGTGGGGTTTCCTCCGGGTACTCCGGT
>JAODJX010000129.1:24723434-24735425 GCA_026776945.1 Isichthys henryi | reverse complement strand
AGGCGGAGACTCGAACCCGGGTCCCAGAGGTGTGAGGCAACAGTGCTAACCACTGCACCACCATGCCGCCCCGTAATTATTTCCACTTAAATCATATATCTAGGCTTTTGATGAATTACATCATGCCCAGATAAAGATTATGTGTCAAAACATGTGTTTTCATTTGTTCTGACTGAACATTACACCCAAGTAAGCATTAGTGTCTTCACTTTCTTGATTACGTTCGTCAGTTCAGTGCCAAGAGCATATTTGTTCTCTATTGTGTTGGATCAGACAATAGTGTTATTTATACGGCCGCAGAAAAGCCATACTGCTTGCATGGTTTATTTATGCTGCGATATAAAGATATATCTAAAGCAAACAGATTTCCCTCAGTCACGCTCATGATTTGGTGTAGTGTTGCCAAGACACTGCGAGCGGTGGAGGAGACAGATGCAGTTGCCTCAGGCCTTTTCAGAATGAGCTGAGTTTGCCGGGGTCAGTGCTAAGCCACAGAAGTCTAGGCACGGCTTCTCCAACAATATGGCTGGGATTTCAATCGGAATTCCAGAACAAACACCAGGGCTTTGGATTCCCTCACTCCCTACATGGGCTGCTCCATCTTGCCTCACAGTCCGGCCTTGGCATTTCAGGCTTCCCACAGGAGGAAGAACGTAAGCAGGCCACGGTGACACAGGTTGAGTTAAAGAATGAGGTTCTCTGGAATACCTGCTAGGAGCTCATGGGAAACGATGATCATAAATCCGCCACATGGTTAATTGGTGTTGCTCACGCTACCCAAAGCATCATCATTCTCACTCCCGACATGAAGCCAGCAGAGATTTCTGTGGTTGCATTTGCTGTCCGATTTCAAGCCTGAAAGGGAAATATGATCAAATGTAAAGATAATTTATACCAATAACATTTATAGAAAATGGGCTTGGAATTTATTTTTTACAGTGTTTTCACTTAGGTTTCCAAATTTCTGTTTTAGGTGCATGAATCCCCTTGATTAATTGCATCCAGCCACGATAACTCTGCCAGTTATTGGAAAAAGCCATCTTTCTGTGTGGTCCATTTCCAGTGTTGCCTTTGGTTTTCTTGTTCCCCAGTTCTGCAGTAATAAGGGAGTTAACTGGGATTGTGTAGGTATGTAATCTGAGCAGAAGCCAGCAATGGTTCTTTGTGTGTGCCCCATAAGACAACCCAACGGAGGATAACAGAGTGGGACAGGAAGAGGGGAGAGCAAGGGAGCCTCCGGAAACAGACGTGCCCCCCACCCGTACCACAGCCCTCCTCAACCCCTGTGCAGGTAAGTCATCCTTTCTGCCTTGTGGTATCCATGTTTGTCCCCTGGGAATACGGAGCACAATGCTGTAGTTCTTAATCTGAAGGGGCCAACCTCTCACCTGTGGCTTGTACCATAATGAACCAGCATGGTTTCCCTGTGGTTCAATTACAGACAGAGTCACTCACTTAGTCTTTATAACGAAACTGCCTGTGGGAGATCTTTCCTCAGCCCTTCATACTGGCCCCAGCTTTAACTTTCTTATTATCGTTTTTTTGTTCAAACTAATACAACTGTGTCAGCGATTCCCTCACCCGCTCCAGGATCTGCTGTAACAGTCATGCGATGTACAGTTGTCCTTTAAGAAGTGAAGCGGAAATCCAGGCGTGCAAGTGGATTTGCAGAAAACATGTGGCATGTGTAGTGCTAAGATGAATGAAGGAAAAATGTACACTGGGAGACCTTTTCCTCAGGGTGAAATAACATTGATTATTTTTAATGTTGCGTGGTATGAAAATGTCGTCCACTTACACTCTTACATACGCCATAAAGTATCGGTTTTACTCAGCATGTGACACCAAAATGATGCAGCTACAGAATCCTGCCTAACAAATGTGACTTGTACTCCTTTTATTCCATATTACATTTAATGGTTCAAATTGGAAAAAAAAATAAGGGCACATTATCAGGACAGTGTAATGTTAATGATTTATTAAAGAATAACCGGCGTGTTTAGCATGTGTGGCCAGAGCAGAGCTGCCCGGATACATCTGGCTGATGCATCAGATTTTCTTTTAAGCTCGTCTGGAGAGGCGAATCTGGGCGTCTGATGGCAGACGGTCTGTGCCGAGGTCGGGGGGAATAAGGGGGACTGGGGCTACGCTACCTCTGCTGGCGCTAGCGTCAGGTCCAGACCCACCTCACAAAGCCCCTTTCCTTTTGTCTGCGGCTGTCATGTCAGCTGTTCGTGGCCATCACCTGGCTGAACCCACTGTTTCTACTGTGAACCGTTTGGCTACGTGAGTCTCCTAACTGTGAGAGACACATTTGACCGTGATTATTGAAGTAGAACGGCTTTGTCCTGCTGGGCCTTGAAATCAGAGCCTGTCGGGGTCTCTTGTCCTCAGACCACTCCCATACCTGCCAGAACGGTCCGAGTTTAATCAACCGCAGCCATGTTCCCTGGTTTGAGCAAAGAATTTGTTCATGTAGAAGCCAATAATCGCACTATTATTTTGTCAGGCAAGCATTTTAATCACCATAATTGAGGCCGGTTTGAGGTAGTGGGGGATGATATGTGTATGGAGACCCGAGCCAGTCTTTTCTGTGTGGGGGAGGTACTGCTTCGGGGACTGAGAGCTTGGGAATCCTTAGGTCAGAAATCAAGGCACCAAAACCCTAAAACAGAGAAAAGGCAAAGCTATTGAAGAAAACACAGGGGAAAGACCACATGTCATAAATCAGTAGAAAAGGTCAATGGGTCACAAGACACAGGAGAAAGATGGATGAAGAATCCAGGGGAGGATGACAGGGTTGGATTTCCGAGCATGGATGTTAACGGCTCTCCGCTGCCCTTTACCTTTTCTCATTGCAGGAAATGGGCCCTGCTCACACCTGTGCTCCGTGGAGGGAGGGCAGACTCGCTGCTCCTGCTTCCCCGGCTTCTCACTGATGACCGACGGGCGCTCGTGTGAAGGTGAGCAGGCAGCTGATCTTGTATCCTGTGCACACTTCCTTCTTCCTACCTCTACAAAGACAATGCCTTCGTCCCATGAGACGGCGCTTGATATACCAAAAATTTAATGTCATGCATCTCCTCAATAAACCAAGGCATTTTCTGCCTTTTTAAATTAAAGTGGTATGCAGGGATAAGTAAAAAATGGACCCTCTGTATCTCACATCCGATTGGTTACAACCCAGTTAAGTCCAGAGCCCAAAGCATTGGTGAACCATAGCCAATTAGCCACTATGGGCTAAGTCTACAGTAACAAACTGCAGCTGTATAACTGTAAACCCCCTCGATCTGTTAAATGGAGCTGATTTCTCTTATTTTCTTCTTATAACATAATCGACCCTCCTGGTTCTGTCCTCTAGCTCTTATTATTTTGCGAGGAATTCAGTTGCACTATCATTACCAAGGAAAGCTGTCTTTTAATTCAAGCCCACACTTGATTAAGGAAGGCTGGGTGTCTATGGTCTGCACAGTCGCCATGCCGATTAAATGTGTCTCAACGTGTGGCACAGGGCGGGGGGTCATCCAAACATTCTAGTGTTTCCGGGTGTCGGGACTTATAAGGATGACTGCAGGCCAGCCTGGATGTCATGGAAAGATGTTATGTTACAGAAGACAGTGTGCGTATGTTTACTATAACAACTGCACACCAGCCTCATAGCGAACTTCCCTTCCCTGATACAAAAACTTACAAGAATGACACAGTCAAACATCGGCGCTGTAGTTACGTACCAACAGAGAAAATTGATTAAAAACTGCGAAAACTAAGCACATGATGTAAAATAACACTGATGAATACAGTCCCATTAAATTGGGCAATACATTCGATTGATTGATCATTTCACTGTTGGCGTGCGACCAAGATGAATATTTTTGTTCCACAAGCCATCGGCACGGCGCGGGTGTTAACATAACAACCACGGGGCACAAATTACCATTGCGGTAGCTCCGAACTGTGAGTGCGATGAAATGTGGACACAGGTCTGCTTTATAGACATTACAGCTCCTGGCTGATATATGTTTGCTGGCGTATGGTGTGGGCGTGTTCATGTGGAGAAGAAATCCTGAATTTGACGCGGTCCGTACATTATTCCCTTTTGGTTCGTGTGTGTCGAATGGTGGCTCTGTCCCAGTAAGTACTCCCATATGTTAAAGTGTGGGTGGGCAAGGTTGATTTAATCTGTCCTGCACCAAGGGAAGCGAGTCTTACTGACCTGGCAGTTTGTACCAGCAATCCAGTGTAGCCTCACCTGCTAAAAACTGAGAATTTAATCAAATATAGTTCAGTGCTCTCTCTACATATGAAATCCAGATGCCCTTTTCTCTGTACTATAACTTCCATACTTCTCTGCTGTGTAGGAATGCAGAGGAAGAATTGCTTTGAGCCACATTCCCTTTCCTGTTGTGAATATGAGGTCGAGCACGGTGTGATTCGCTCTGAATTAATGCTTTCGGCCTCAAGGAGACGCCGGATGTGTGGCCTCAGCTTGAAAGGCCCCTGCTGGACCGGGAGGGGGCCCCATGCTGGCCTACATGCCTCTCACCGTGCCTCGCCTCCATTTTGTGTAGATGTGGATGAGTGCGGCATAGACGCTGCCATTTGCCCGCACGGAGATGTTTGCGTCAACACGGCGGGATCCTACCAGTGCCTGCCTGAATCGTGCCAGGAGGGGTTCATACTCAACGGGAATAGAGAGTGCGTGGGTAAGACGACCACAGCTGGCACCATGGCCTCGCCAAGGCACATCCTACCGCATGCCAGTGCACCCGTGCATGCATTCGGCCTGCCAGTTTGCCGCATGCTCCAAAAATGGTGCCTCAGCAGCTCAGGCTGGACCGCATTTCCCAACAATCAGAAACAAAGCTAATGTTTGCAATCGCCACGTCACTCGGATGCAAAAGGTGAAGGTCTTTCTTCGCATAAATTTTCTGAGGTTTTCACTGACCTCACACACGCAGGTCTCGTCGATCGCGGTTTGTGAAATTGAAACAAATAACAAATAAACATGATTTCCTCTCTCCAAGATAATTCATTTTGAAGACAGTTGAGTGGTAGACGCTATAGTAATCCAAAAACATATGGTTAGTTGAATTTGTGTCCTTGTAAGTTTGAATTGCATCCTTGTGTCAAAATTGCTAAATGGACTGTGATTAGCTAGAGACTCACTCTAATACTGTAATGGATAAACAGGTATAGAAGATGGAAGGACGGTTTATTATTAATATAGAAAGTTTACCCACTGTGAGCATCTACATGGGCACATTGGTAGATTATCCTACAATTATATTAATGATCCACATACAGGCGGATGTTGAAATTGATACCCTGCTGTATCTTCATCAGAATTTTTTATATTTCTATCACTATTTGCATGCATCATACCCGCACAACCTTTCTGAGTCTGTAAGTACAAGTTGCAAGACTGCTTTTGATATCTGGGGCTTCGGTATCCAGGGATTCGCCTCTAGGAAACTAAAACATTCAGTTAAATTATGGGCTTGTGAGGGGATCTTCCTCCCCCGCCCATGTGTCTATGGTAAATCGGAGAATAAGCAACAGGTACTTTTTTCCACTCTTTTCACCTGTCAATTAAAAGCCAGCCCAGGGCGTAATGTGTCAGATGTAGCTGCCTAAAAACCTCAATGGTCTGCTTCCGTCTTGCCTGGATTGACGCCTGGCCAGGATAGATACATAATTTACCCGCCCGTGCCTAACAGTGCCGAACGCGCTAGTGACGTTACAGAATGTTGAATCATTCTGCGCATTTTAAAAAGCTGTTTCTTAAGTGGATTTTGCCTGTGCACTGTGAATGGCGACTCTCTGTGACAAGGCGAAAGGCACAAATGACCGATTCATTCCTCTCAGCGACGTAAAACGGGACGTTAGGTTCACTCCCACGCCCTAGCTAAGAAGAAATGTGGCTGTAATTCGAAGGCGAGGTCTACATTTTACCCACTGAGTGGAAGGCGCTGTACGCTGAATGGCCTGCTAATCCCTCCACCCTGGGGAATCCATGGAAGGTGCTGGAATTTCGTAAGGACTCTTTTTTGCGTGACTCACAGAGATATTCTGCCTCCCAACACCGAAATGTCGTAGACCGCGTCACCTTCCGGTAAATTCTGAACGCCACCTTCAGAAACTGCTTACAGCTTCAGGTCAAGGGCAGAGAGCGCCAAGTAGAACTCCTTCCAGTGTAGGACCTCATGACTTTCTCTAACACCCCCCCCCCCATCCAAGGCTGTGTGTGGAACGTAACCCATGTGGACTCAGTACAGAACTGTTCTGTGCTACACTGCAGCTTCGGTCTGCAATCTTTAACATCTGGTTCTTCCTGACAGACCTCATTTTAAAATGATCCAACTGTCTCTCTCGGGCATTTAAATATGGAGAGACCCCCATGAAAGCATAGGGGAATACTTATTACACATATTATTATACTTATTACTATTAGCATTTGCTTTGCAGGTGTCTTGTATGAAATGACATGACATACTCAGACACACATGCCTTGTAATTTCATGCTTTATACACCTGGATCTTTCCACCAAAGCAATCCAAGAAAAGCGTCTTTCTTCAGGAGCAGAAAAGAAAGAATGTTACTCTGGTATCATAAATCTGACATTTTAGTTATTGTGCCCCCCCCCCCCCTTTGTGTTCGCTGAGGAAAAGCCTTTACAAGCAAACAAACGAAATCCTTTCCCTTTTGTGTTTACAGCACAACCTGTCATGCATTCATTTGCTTGTTCAAACACAGACCTTCTTGTGGGATTCGCCCACTTTTGGGGGGGGGGAAGTTCTTCATAACTGGGACTCTGCCACACGCTGGACCCCCCTTAGAGGCTCTCAAGCCGGGTAGTAATCACTTTCGCGTGACTATGGGTTTTCCGGGGGTTAACTTCCGAAACAATGGCCTCATCTGTGCTGTGACTCACCCTGCTGAGCGGAGAGTGAGCCTTATAAATCTGTACTAGACCTGCTCTTTCCTCTCGAGCTGAAGTTTGCGCTTGTGCCATCCTGATAAGGCTCTGGTGTCATTAAATGCCGCCTTGTGCACTAATTGCCCTGGCTTAAGAGCACAGACGACAACCTTCAAAAAAACCTTTATGGCTGTAGTCGCACGCGGCGATGTGGTTGGTACTCTTTCTTTGGGGGGTGATCCTTCCTGGTACCTCCCACAGTAAGGTGGACTCCCTCTAAAGCAGTTTCCCAACCCGGTCCTAAGGGGCCCACAGATGATCCACGTTTTCACTCCCTCCCAGCTCCCTGCAAGACAGTCCACACGTTTGATCCCTACCGGGAGCTGGGAAGGAGCAGAAACATGGACTGTCTGCAGGGCCCTGAGGATCAGATTGGGGAACACTGCTCTAAAGTTCCCTGCATGTGTCTGTGAGTGGAGCGCCAGGCGATGCAGCGGAGAGCCTGAGTGCGGTTCTCAGGGACTGTCGCCACTGCTCCCATGGAAACCCAAGGGACCAGCCCCTCCTTCAAACGTCACACACTTCATCTCCGTCTCTCTCTCTTTCGTCTCCCCACAGATGTGAACGAGTGCGTCACAAACGCTCACAGCTGCCAGGCCAACGAGAAATGCGTCAACAGCATGGGGTCCTTTATGTGCCAGAGGCAGATGATATGCCCAGCAGGGTACCAGGCAATAGACGGGGTTTGCGAAGGTATGTCCCCCCCCACCCCTCCACCTCTTGTGACAGCTGCCATTTAAAGCACAAAGTCACATGTCCACATTCTAGGCACCTCAAGTGAGGCTTCAGCAGTAGTGAATTCATACATCTGCACAAAATGAGGCAAGCAGCCCCACACCCTGACTTCCTCCCAAGGGGCCACTGATCACTTGCAATCATGACGCCTCAGAGTAAGAACAATCTGGTTTATTCACATTCATTTGAGTATTTGACCGTAGTGGCTAAGAGGGTGGGGCCCATGGAAACACAGTGCAGATTACAGTCACCCATATCTCTGCAGTCCATCCAGAGTGTGCTAGCGGAGACGCAGTGCCCTGGAAGACGAACTAGCCTGAGAACATTCCAGAAACGCTTGTAGTGGAGCAGCCGTGCCCTTATGTGGAAATGCAATGAAACAGAGCTATAAAAATAGGCCCGTAATTAATAAAGCTATTGCCACGAGTAATAATAGAGCATTATTAAATTGTGTTTGGCCCAGACTTTGCAGATTTGACCTCCTACCCAATTGCTTTTTTCTGAGGTGGTTCATTTGATTTAAAATCTGATCTGCATGGGCTCCGCCAGGTGCGGTAAGTCGGTGTCAGGATCAGGAGAGTGGGTCCCTGCTGTCGGCACCCTGTCAGCACTGGGTGACACGCCGATAACACCAGCTGCTAATAGCTGGCATTTTTTCCCTTGTCTGGTGTAGCTATTCCAGATTCTGCCGTTTGCACGCGGGCTGGCGGCTGTGCAGTGATGGGCAGCAACTGGGTAATTGTCTCGCAGACGTGCAAAAGCACAGGTTTACCGATAGACTCGCCACGGGTCTTCGTCTGGACCTGGTGTAGGGGAAAAGGCCAATAGATGGGGCCTGGTGATTAAAGTAACTGGAACAACTGGCTAACTGAGGATTATCAGCACAGAATGAAAGCAGAAATCGCCATCCTGACACGGGAAGCTCATGCGCAGTGCTGACGGGAGCTGCAATCCACAGAATGAAGATCTCGCAAATAATGATCGAAAGGACCCCAGTCAGCTCTTTACGGGAACATGCTGTGCGTGTGCCTGTTAACATCCTTGCACAAATCGCAGTTCCCTAATTTTTGTAATGCCTTCTGTTATTCACTGAGATACGTACACACAGGTTTTTGCTCTTACTGCAGCCATGACAACAAAATTGACTGTTCTGACGCAATTTTAGAGACGTAAAAGCATCGGAAAGGATTTTATGATTCAGTCTGATCGGTGAGAATGGGCCCAGGGCCTGTCTTTGAACCAAAAGTGACACCTAGTGGTGAAAGTGTCAAACATCTAACAAAGCCAGAGGGGAACACAATTCACACGCTTCTGTTATACTGCATCATTTTATAGACTGTTTAATCCATATACAGCTGAAAATGACAATATGACTTTCACCTATATCCATTTCCCCCTCTTTTTTCTTTGCCTGGGGGCAGATGTTGATGAGTGCGCCTTGGAGACTCACAACTGTGCAGTGGGCTTTGAGTGCCAGAATATGCAAGGCTCCTTCTCCTGCCAGTCCAGGCAGAGGTGCTTCACTGGGTTCAGCCAGGACACACATGGCAACTGTGTCGGTAGGTGGCTTGGCCTCTCTCATTGGCTGGTACTGTGGGATAGATATAATAGGTTACTGAGCAGACCCCACTGAATGGGGAATGTCCGCCCTGGGATTGCAGTGCATAGACCTTAATTGGGAAACATGACTTCCATTGCATTTCTTTAGAGCAGTGTTTCCTAATCCGGTCCTCAGGAACCCATAGTCAGTTCACGTTTTTGCTCTCTCCCAGCTCCCTACCAGACAGTTCACATTTTTGCTCCTTCTGAGTTGGGAGGGAACAAAAACATGGACTGTCTGTTGGTCCCCAAGGACCGGATTGGGAAACACTGCTTTAGAGAAAAAGATATCTGAGCCATGACAGAGTGTGCGTAGGGTGTAAAATGACATAATGGGGGTGGACATGGCACATCAGACAATCTTCCTCATATCCCCGATCCCCTTCCCTGCTCCTCCCTAGATGTCGATGAGTGCAGCAGCCTGGAGGAGCCCTGCAGCTCTGGCTTCAACTGCATTAACA
This sequence comes from Isichthys henryi, assembly GCA_026776945.1. NCBI lineage: Eukaryota > Metazoa > Chordata > Actinopteri > Osteoglossiformes > Mormyridae > Isichthys > Isichthys henryi. The sequence goes on along the minus strand of JAODJX010000129.1, from coordinate 24,725,653 downwards.
CCGTGGGCTCGTACACCTGCCAGCGCAAGATCATCCTGTGCAGCCAGGGCTACCACACCAGTGCCGATGGAGCCCGGTGCATTGGTACAGCGGGCCTCTCTCACCGAAGCCAGATTAGGCTTTATGTAGTTACAATAAGTCAGAGATCAATTGGCAACGACAGCAAGTTTGTTTTGGGATTTGAACCAGCAATCTACAGGTTATAGGTCTGGGGTTTCAGTCATAGTGCCACAGGAGGAACAAGTAGTTTAGCAAATAATCTGATAGGAAGACAGGAAAATGGGCAGCAGTAATAAAAGTGATGTATGTCACATGTGGATGCATGACCCCGCTAACTCTTTTATCCCTGGCCACCCCGTGCCCCACTCCACCTCTGCGACCCAGATGTTGACGAGTGTCAGACTAGTGCCCACCGCTGCGGAGAGGGCCAGATCTGCCAGAACCTGCCGGGGACTTACCGCTGCAACTGCCAGACGGGCTACCAGCCTGACCTGATCCGTGGGACCTGCGTGGGTATGACATGGACCGTGGGGCGGAGGAATGGGGGAGTGTATGTTTGTAAGGCAGTGACAGGGTTAACAAAACAAAGGCAATCTTGATGGGATACACTCCTGGGAAATAAATAGAGGCTTCACGCTGGGTGATTGAAGGGCTTTCATGCGGTCCAACATACTGTCTCAATGCATCATGGGAAAGGATGACTCTCAGACCAATGGATGATATTTTTCTCTGTCAAACCTGACTGGGACCACAAACGGAGGCAAGAAGGATGTCTATGCCTGTGAGCGGTGTGCTTATCTTACCGCTGCCCCGTGGACTCCGGGGGGGAGTCTGTGCTGACGCAGCCCGCTGTGACTTAATGAAGCACAGCAGCTCTGCGTTCAGGCTATCAGCCAAGCGCCTGCCTTCCCCCCACATTTACGATAATTGGTCGTCTGCATCGTCCTTTGCTGCACATCTGTTAGTTTCTGAGCAGGGGCTTTCGTTCAAAGAAGCTCCGGTAACTTACAGCTTAACTTTTGAGCTATGATTTGGAGACCCATCCACATGTGATTTAGCTTCATATCGAAATGACTTACAGCTTTAGAGCAGAGACTCATCGCCATGTAATTTAGCTACATATCCAATTGACTTGCAGCTTTAGAGCAGAGACTCATCGCCATGTGATTTAGCTACATTTCCGAATGACTTACAGCTATAGAGCAGAGACTCATCGCCATGTAATTTAGCTACATATCCAATTGACTTGCAGCTTTAGAGCAGAGACTCATCGCCATGTGATTTAGCTACATTTCCGAATGACTTACAGCTATAGAGCAGAGACTCATCGCCATGTGATTTAGCTACATATCCAATTGACTTGCAGCTTTAGAGCAGAGACTCATTGCCATGTGATTTAGCTACATTTCCGAATGACTTACAGCTTTAGAGCAGAGACTCATCCACATGTGATTTAGCTACATATCCAATTGACTTGCAGCTTTAGAGCAGAGACTCATTGCCATGTGATTTAGCTACATTTCCGAATGACTTACAGCTTTAGAGCAGACTCATCGCCATGTGATTTAGCTACATTTCTGAATGACTTACAGCTTTACAACAGACTCATCGACATCTGATTTAGCTTCATATCCAAATGACTTACAGCTTTGGAGCAGAGACTCATCCACATGTGATTTAGCTTCATATCCAAATGACTCACAGCTTTAGAGCAGAGACTCATCCACATGTGATTTAGCTTCATATCGAAATGACTTACAGCTTTAGAGCAGAGACTCATCGCCATGTGAGTTAGTTACATTTCTAAATGACTTACAGCTTTAGAGCAGAGACTCATCGACATGTGATTTAGCTACGTTTCCAAATGACTCACAGCTTTAGGGCAGAGACTCATTGACATGTGATTTAGCTACATATCCTAATGACTTATAGCTTTAGAGCAGAGACTCATCGACATGTGATTTAGCTTCATATCCAAATGACTCACAGCTTTAGAGCAAAGACTCATTGACATGTGATTTAGCTACATTTCCAAATGACTCACAGCTTTAGGGCAGAGACTCATTGACATGTGATTTAGCTACATATCCAGATGACTTGCAGCTTTAGAGCAGAGACTCATCGACATGTGATTTAGCTACTTTTCCAAATGACTCACAGCTTTAGGGCAGAGACTCATTGACATGTGATTTAGCTACATATCCAGATGACTTGCAGCT
>JAODJX010000129.1:24712554-24723334 GCA_026776945.1 Isichthys henryi | reverse complement strand
TTAGAACAGAGACTCATCACCATGTGATTTAGCTACATATCCAACTGACTTGCAGCTTTAAAGCAGAGACTCATCGCCATGTGATTTAGCTACATTTCTGAATGACTTACAGCTTTAGAACAGAGACTCATCACCATGTGATTTAGCTACATATCCAACTGACTTGCAGTTTTAGAGCAGAGACTCATCGACATGTGATTTAGCTACATATCCAAGTGACTTTCAGCTTTATAATTCATCTGCTTATATATGTTTTAGCTGCATTAAGCCAAATGAGTCACAGGTTAAAATCTCACTTCATTTTTTTGCTGTTTATTTGAAATACCTTGCTCTTTAACCAATGTACCCCCATCCCACCTGGTCCCCCCACCCTCTCTCTGACAGATGTGAACGAATGCTGGCGGTACCCGGGCCGGCTGTGTGCCCAGACATGCGAGAACACCCCCGGCTCCTATCGGTGCACTTGCACAGCCGGCTTCTTGCTGTCTGTGGATGGCAAGAACTGTGAAGGTATCCCCTCCCCGCCCCCCAAGTCCACACAGAACTAATACACATACCGCATGTATTAGACATCAATGACATTTTACAACTATATTATGGTTTTTCCTAGAGTTGGAGCCAGCAGCCATTTGTAACATATTGCATAAAATATGAGTGATGGTCTAAAATCAGTCTGCAGCGACTCAGCCCAATCACTAAATGACACACGGCTCTGCGGGCCTCTCATCCCTGCTATTAAAAGAGCCATATTAACCGCAGAACACGATGTCCAGCTTGCTACGTGGCTATCCATTATTGAAACTGCCGAAAGCGTGGTTTGGGCCTAACTGGAGATTGTTTTAGGGTTTGGCGTCGAGTGAAAATTATTTAATTGCTTTGCACTGTTTTTATTTTGCGGCTGTGGTGTTTGTTAACCCATTTAGAGGCATTTTCCTGGAGCAATTAAGTCCATGAAATCAAACTAGCTAGTTTAGCAATGCTGGCAGCATCCCGTATAAAATGAAGGTTGTTTACCGCCCAGGCACAGTGTGAGACGTACCATCACTGATGTGAGCATGCCTGTTGACTGCAACCGTGTGTAACTTGTTCAGATATGAACGAATGCAACAGCAACCCCTGCAGTCAGGAATGCGCCAACATCTACGGTTCATATCAGTGTTACTGCAGGCAAGGCTTCTACCTCAAGGAAGACGGACACACCTGTGAAGGTAAAACCAAGTGGGCCACCCTACTGTAAAGTCATTTAATCATTTTACTCAATGAAAGTGACTTAATAAAAATGAAGCCTTTTCCTGTAAATATTTGATTTGAAGACACTGTGGCAATAAAAATGAAATGGACACAGTGGTGTTATATTGAATCATTCTGTATTGACACAGTATTTCCATGAGTGGAGACACTCAGTCGATAATGCCATGACTTATGTCATAAGTGACTGATTTTCATTGGGCTCAGTGACAGAGCCCAAAGTAGTATCTGTCATTGATTTTGTTATAGTTCATTCACACCTACAGACAGACGTGTATAACTAAAACCGCTGTGAATTTCCATTGTCTCATATTTTGTGAATGAGGACTTACACCAACTTGAAAATAGATTAAAATTTCTAGCATGAAAAAAATCTTGTAGAAATCTTGTAGGGTGTCCGTACATCATCCAAGGTTTCAGATTTAAAAACTTCTCGCCGAACAGCTAAATGAGGCCAACTTACACAGCAAACATTCACACGCACACAGTGCTGATGATCTGCCCTCTTATAGTCTTGTAGTCTCCAACCTGATGGCCCCCAGATGAGCTGTGTCATGTGACCCAGTGAGTCAGCGAGGGGTCAAGTGACTGCAATAGGTACGGTGCCTGATGGTGCGTCTCTGAGCGTCTCCTACTTGGCTTGCAGACATTGATGAGTGCTCCCAGAGCGTGGGCCACCTCTGCGCCTTCAAATGTGTCAACATCCCTGGCAGCTATCAATGCGCCTGCCCGCCGACTGGATACTCCATGTCCCCCAACGGGCGTACTTGCCGAGGTTAGAACCCCCGTCTCCTTGCTCCTAAAAACCAGTTCAGGCAAGCATCCCTCACTGTGGTGTCTGGCTGCCAAGCACTATCGTGTGTGTTGTCTGGGCATGGCTGTTGGCCCGCCCATCCCCGAAGCTCGGCATTAGCGAATTTGCTAATGAATTGTGACAAGGATGGGATGCGGCGAGCCGGAATGGGTGACGCGCAGGTGAAACGAGATGCATAATTAATTACTGATGGAGTCAGACTGGTATTGACTCCTGGCGGAATGAAGAGTGGCACCGCTGCTTCTGCCAGTCGGAGCTGCTCTTGAAGTCCATGCAGCTGTCGCCAGGCTGCACGATGGCCGCGTGTCCCTGCCCTGTGACCATAAAACCCCAGAAGCACACAGAACCACGCACAGGTTCCCGCCAAGGTGCTGATCAGGGTTTCCTGAAGCCACCATCTGCAGATGTTCCCTCATAACCCCCTGTTCCTTCATGCTAATTGGGATTTTCCCGAAACGCATTCCTCCTATTCAGCCCCCAACTGAACTGTTTGTCCTGTCCGGCAGACATAGACGAGTGCACCATCGGAGCCCACAACTGCAGCACCACGGAGACCTGCTACAATGTCCAGGGCGGCTTCCGCTGCCTGTCTTTCATCTGCCCGGCCAACTACCGCAGGGTGTCAGACATGTGAGTGCTGTCTCTGGCAGCATGGGAGTCTCTCGCTCCTCATTCCCTCAGGCCTTATCTCCCCCTCCCCCCGACTAAATGCTAATATGATATGTGAGCAAAATACTCTGATCCAAGCTCTGAGATAGACTTTGGTCTCAAGGGGATGTCACAGCAGTGAATTCCGATTTAAATTCCCATATAGAAAGCTGCAAAAAACGGTGAGAAAGATCACTGATGGACACAGAGAGCCCATCACACTATAAGGGAACCGTGGGTGAATGTCGGTGTGATGAGACACAAAGCATAGCCGTGAGCTTCCAGCACCGAGGGCCCAGAGGCAGCCTCGTTAACACGGCACATCTCCTGGATTATTATGACGTTCGTCGTATTTCCCGCTAAGAGTGGGAAGCGGTCAGTTGCGACCGGCCTCTGTGATGGCGTGGGGACATCGGTAGAATGACTGCCGTGCTTTGAGAGAGCGGAATCAGAGAGGGGATGTGTGTGCCACTCTCTGGGGACGACAGCGTAAGCAGCAGGTGTAAATAAAGCGGCTCGCCAAGCTTCCGCTCGAGAATGAAACTACTGCAGCGTGTGAAACCCAAACCAGGCAGTTTGTGAGGCACTTATGTTTATCATCATTCCTTAATTACACGATTGCATCCATCCATCCATCACACCCATCCATCCATGTGTTCATTTTTAAATCAGGTGAGAATGTTGATCAATTAATTATACAGTATATAAAAAAAATAAGGGTTAATGTACGTGTAATGAACAGCTAACTGGGAGCTCTGGTTGCTGTGGTTTGACTCTGCCGACCCTGTACCCGTCCCCCAGACGCTGCGAGCGCATCAGCTGCCCGAATTTCCTGGAGTGTCAGAACATGCCTCTGAGGATCACCTACTACCAACTGAACTTCCAGACCAACATCATCATCCCAGCTCTGATCTTCCGCATCGGGCCGTCGCCTGCCTACTCTGGGGACAGCATCATCATTCGCATCACCCGCGGCAACGAGGAGAACTACTTCAGCACCCGCAAGCTTAACGCCTACACTGGCGCTGTGTACCTGCAGCGGCAGTTGCGCGAGCCCCGCGATTTCCTCATCGACGTCGAGATGAAGCTCCTCCGTCAGGGCAGTTTCACCACCTTCCTGGCCAGGATCTACGTTTTCATCACGGCCCACTCACTCTAACGGCCACGGCCGTTTGCATGTACAATATGGTGCTCCAGATCTCTTCAACCATCGTTTATATGACAGCTGTTAATGAAGAGGCCTCCGTTTGATGTATGCCCTTGCATACTCCTGTCTGAATGTCCGCTAAATGAAATATTGCCAAAGACTTTACCGTTAATTTTATGTAGTGATAGATCTGTGGTTTGGTGTTTTGGTCGCACTGATTACACGCAGAGAAATCCAAGGAGGAGTGTTGCTTGCAGAAACGCCTGTTGGTCTGCACCTCACACCAGATGCTATGTAGCCACGTATTTTCCCTCTTGACTGGCTTGATTCTCGTCCTGTATTACTCAGCAGATTTTATTTTATTTTATTCCTTGCTCAGTGTTTTCTGTCCTCTACCTGAGAACACAATAAGCAATCAAATGGATGATGGATGTATGATAATTTTTAAGCCTGTGTTTTAAAAGAGAGCTCCTTATTCTTGACATTCGCATGGTGAGACCATGTGACACAGATGCCAGCACTGAAAATTGTCTTTTATAAGTAGTTGAAGTTTTAGTGGGTTTTTTCTGGCCGCAGTTTCCGTCGGTATGTTACTGTCTTAAAATCGTCTCAGGGTAAGCAAAATCTAAACAACCCAGTCTGCATTAGTTCTCTCCATTAAACACCTCCTGTATAACACGCTGGTTTCTGTGTCTTGTTTTGTGGGGGGGTGTTTGCATATTGAGATGCAGATATCTGTCTGGGGGAGGTTTGGCTGAAAAAGCTCACGTTTAGGCGTGTATGAGTTTGTAATGTTGTGATGAAATCCTGTGTTTTATCAAAGCTGATAAATTGACCTCTGTATGTTGCGTAAGTTGTGTTCACATAATGTATCTGTGCAATTCATTTGAAACCATTTGTTTGAGCATACAACACATAATGTAAAAACGATCTATATAGCCTATTGATATTTTGACAAAATCAAACTATCCTAAAATTCTATGATTCATCTTGTCTGTTCCTAGACAGAAACAAAGCAAGACTGATAGCATCACACAGATGAAGATGTTTAAACGAGTCAATCAGTCATATTTAAATAAACACTGTATCTCATTCTGGAATAATAAAGGCATCATTAAATACATAATTGTTTGCAAGCATGCAACAGGTAATCATGTAGGTGAAAGGCGGCACTGTACCGCACAGTGTATGGCTCGACGGGCTAAATCTCTGTGCCTGAGATCAGAGAGTCATCAGTTCAAGCCCAGTCTTGGTCCTTCAGCAAGGCCATTAACCCCCAGCTCCCCAGGTGCTGCTATGGGTGGCTACCCGTTGCAGTCAGCTTGCTCTCATCTACAGAGAGCAAGTTGGGGGAGGTGTGAAGATCATTTTCCCATGGAGATCAATAAAGTATCAATTATTGCTACTGTTTAATAACATGATGCATACTTTTTGTTTTCTAGACTCATAGTAGAATTATTCGGAAGATAAGAAACAAAATATGTACATAATTTCAGGAGAATAGTAAAACATTCTGGCAACCACGAGGCTGAAAATGAAAGTGGTTATATTTTTATAGAATATAAACACGATTCTATTAATCAGCTTTTAGCATTCAGATTCCGCTTTTGCTGAGAGACAGAAGGGCTTCCCCCAGTCAGCAAGTGGACCTGGAGCTCCATGCGGTGTAGAGATGTGCTCAGAACAAAACAGTGCTCCCTCCTCCAGGACCCAGGCTGCAGCCTCTCATCTCCTCTGCTGGCCTCTGACTCTGCTGTAACTCCACCTGGCTTCTATCATCAGTGTTTCCTCATCAGAATCAGAGGAGCCAGAAGGGGGTTTCAGCTCGATACACAACTTCCCTACCGCATCCATCCAAGAGCTTTTCCTACATTCACTTCCAATCATCATAGCCCTATAGCAGTGTTTCCCAATCCGATCCTCAGGGACCCACAAACGATCCACGTTTTTGCTCCCTTCCAGCTCCATGTCAGTCAGTCAGTCCACATTTTTGCACATTGACTGTCTGAACACCGGACTGGGAATCACTGGTTTTGAGGATCGGACGCAGTGGTTCCTGGGTTGAGCCAGCAGGCTCTGAATACCATTAAAATCAGAAAATCAAAATAACTCCTACCTATGGCTAACATTTTTAACACCACCATCTAGAGTACAGATGATTTCCAGTCCTACACAGATAACGACGGTCCACAGAATTAATTGGTTATATGAAGAGTGGCTGAAGAAACACGGATTATTCTGTTTTCTAGGAGTTTTCAGTTTGTAATGAGTCTTTGAATGCTGCAAACTGCAAATTATGGCAACTACTTTCCATATCGGAAACTGAAGCTCATAGGCACTTCTTCAGTATTCCGATGTTGTACAAGTTGAAGCATTTTGCCTGGGGCCAGTTTTTTTTCTTTTTGAATCTGGAGGTGAACATCCCCATCTGTTGGTGGTAAAGCGTATTGCGGGGTTTTTACTTGGGTAACTGGTTAGGGTTCAGCTGTGTGTGTGTGGAGTTCTCTGTGATGATGATGTAGTGAGTAAATGGTTATGGAAGCTCTGGGTACCAAGAGATTTACCCCCAAGGTCCAAAGACAGACAATAAGGAGAATTGATGTCTATCTCACTCTGAGATGGACTTGCACCCTATCCAGAGAGCACCCCTGCCTGCATCTGCGATACACTCTATACTGGTTAAGCGGCTGTAAGACACTGGACGAGTCTACAATTCTCAAGAGGTTTATTAATAATAACACTAATCTGTTACTTTCCTCTGATTTTTTTTATATCAATATTTGCTTCGTATTTATTAACTTATCAACAATCTATTCATGTCATCTGGTCTCTTACACCCAGCATCAAATGAGAAAACATGTAGATTATTCACTAACAACAAAAATGTAGATAGATTAGATAAAGTGAACAGGTCAATATAACCGATCTTCACTGAGGAAGAAATAAATCTAAATCAGGGCTCTGTAGCTCCTGTAGACGCATCCAAAGATACCTGACATGTCTGAGCTGTGACATCGACACGTTTAACACATCAGCTTCAAATGTTCAATTACCAGTAAAGCAATTTATCCTGGTAAATCAGGGGTGGGGAACCTAATCCATAGAGGGCCAATGGCAGTGCAGGTTTTTGGGATGGCATCTTAATCAGCCAATTAGAAAGAGTCTCTAGGACTGGAGTTGAGAACCACTGTTTTATTATTGGCTGATTGAAAGGTCATCCCAAAAACCCGCACCCACACCGGCCCTCCACAGAACCGGTTCCGCACCCCTGAAGTAAATTTACAATTTTTAAGGAATATTAATATGCCAAAGATACTTCAGATTGACATGCAATAATTTTCCATTTTTGATTCACGTTTTTATAAGCATTTAAAAACTCATACTGACTACAAAAAAAAACATTAGAGATATTGAAATGATCTTTTTTAGCATTTAAAATGCCATTTAACTCCATCAATGCTTACAGACACCATCACCCTGTAATGGATAAGTAGTCATGGATGAAGGTAGCGTGGAAATTTTGTTACAATAAATTGCTTGTAACTACTCTATTGATGCTATATTTGTGCATTAAGTCTGGAAAAAGAGTGGACAGTTGTGTTTTGGTGAAAAGTGACTCCCTAATCCCTAGGACTCGGGGGGACACATCCCCGCCCTTTCCTCTCCAGACACTGATGAATGGGCTGATCCTGCCAAGCCCTAATCACTTCCACCCACTGAGGTGCCTGTCTTCCCACGTGCCTTTGCGGCCGTAATAGGTCCAATTTCTTTTCCCCAGCCAGGCTTACCAGCCCTGCGCTGAAGGGCTGATGCGTTTTCCATTGGCTAATCTGCACAGCTCTGCACAAAGGAAATGAACTTGTGTGCAGCATGTAGACAGTAAGATTATCATGACTCTCACAGGAAGTTTTAAAGTTCAGGATAGAGGGAGGATGAAGCGACTTTATTAGTGAAATGTGCATCGTCTTCTTATAAGCTTTATTTATTTTCTAAAATTCCTAGAAACTTTATTTAAAATTTATATAATTCCTCAGTTTTTTTTTTGCTGATATGAGAAAATATTTTACATTCAAGATATTTAAAATATTTGTATTTTGATTAATGATACTCTACAATGTAATGCTTATTACTAAAACAGTCTTGTGGTAGTGTGTACTATAAAAAGTTAAGAATTTTTAAGTGTTTAATTACATTTTCATCGTGCTGTTAACAGAGATCTTGTGCACTAAACAATTTTGCAGTTTGAGAACAAAATGTACCACCTTTGTTATAAAGTTGAAGTATTCCATCATCATCATCATCATCATCATCAGTGAGAGTCAGCATAGACTAGCCATTAAACCATTTTTGATTGTGGCAATTCAGCTTCTTGGTAATTCAGTCCCTTGAATTCCTAGCCGCCAGCCTTTGATCCTAAATGAGGGCTTAAAGATGAAAGAGGATTATTACCTGTGCAGGACAACCTCCTGTGGAAGCAAGAGAAAAAAACTTTCATCACCAAACAAGTGCTGCCCACATTCCATGAGGCCACTTGTATACGTCTGTATTCAGTCTGACTTCAAACATCCATTTTTCAACTAAAAGACAGGGGAAAAAATGTAAAAAGAAAGTTAATCTATTCAAGAGTAAAAGAAATTATTTAGAAACATTTATTGTGGCAAATGTCATGTGTTGGTGTCTTGTAAACACAGCGGCTTTGTTTTTGATGTTGTAACTTCATACCTCCAGGATCTGAGGTTTGAATTCCAGCCCCTGCTGTTTGTGGGGTGAGTCTGCATGTTCTTCCTGCGCCTGCATGGAATTTCCCGCAGACCAAAAGCAGGCATGTACGTTTTCTCTGGTGACTGGAATCCCAAACAGGGCACCTTCTGTCCACTGCTTCCTAGATTGGCTTCAGGCTCACAGCGGTGCTACACTGGATAAGTAGCTATTGGTGGATGTTTCCTATAATGTCTAAAGGTGATGTGGACATTGTTAGGAATCTTTACAGATCTTTATGAGAATCAGGGTATAACTACATATATCCTATACATCCTATTTCATGGGATTCTACTGCAGTCCTTTCAGTTGCTCCTGAATAGATTCAGATTAAGCACCTTGCCCATGGATAATAGAGCAGAACTCCTCCTGGGATTTGAACTGGCAACCTTTAGATTCTTGGCCTGATTTAATTATACGAACCAGTCCCCTTTCTTAACACAGGCAGCATGTGGTGCTGTATCTGGAAAATGTCCACTGGCATATAGAAGTTGGGATCTGAGGATTGTGCAAAAAGTATAAAGGGTGGGGTGGAACCCATGTTGCCTGGGGAGGGAGGTAGGTTAAGGGGGGGTGGTCTATCTTCTCTAGTTCCCATCGTCTTAATGCTATTTATAGCTCCATTGTTTAAGTAAGAAGGAAACATATAGAAAATCCTTTGTTCTCTATCATAATGCATGCTGTGCTGATGATACACTGTGCTAGCGTGCGTAATTTTCTTTTGTAGATAACAGATGCCCAACTTACAAGAGAAAATGAAGTACCATGCACAGACAGTAGAGGGAGCCAGTGGCATTGATTTAAAAAATTATTATCTTTAGTGTGTGGGGTATTTTTAACAGTACCAAATCAACCCAGGGTGCTGTTTTCCACTTTTCCATTTCCACTTTTTATCAGTATCACCCCCACATTTAGGTCCAACCATCACATGAAACAAGATGATTTTTTTCCCAGTCGGGCAATAATCTTTAGATTCAAAAACCACTTTTGACTGTAATACTATAATATTATTAAACTTTTTCCAACAACTATCAACATGTTGTGATATTTTATACAAACATTAGGCTTTGCAGTCTGTCTTTTTTTGAAATTGAAATTGAATCTCAAATGTTAAGACTGGCACAATGTGAATTCCATGATCCATGGACTCTCCCTGCCAGCCCCAGGAGGATGGGCTCCCCCGTTGAGTCTGGTTCCTTCCAAGGTTTCTCCCTCCTAGGGAGTTTTTCCTTGCCACTGTCACCTCTGGCTTGCTCACTGGGGGCTTTGGACGGGGGTGCTGTAAAGCGCTTTGTAATGTTGTGAAAACACACTATACAAATAAAATTCAATTGAAATTGAATATTTCTCACTATTTCTGAACTGTGTCTTTGGAAAACAAGTGTGTAAGACAAAGACCATTTCTTTTAGACTACTTTATTCTCGAAGTTGACTTTTACCCTGAATAGGACCAGTGGTTTCAGAAAATGGATGGATGGATGGAAATGGTTGAGTATTACAGGAGTTTCAGGCATTACGAAACCATAACATTTGTTCAATACAACTTGTGTTTAATGATTAGTATCTCTCAGTCAGCAAACTTTTATGTACAACACATTCATTATACAAGGAGTGCTCTGTTCATAAATTTGTGGTAGTTGAATCACCGCAAAGGATTTATTAAGGAAGTCCATTGTTTTGTGTTTTTACAATTATCCACAACTGCATTCTGAGAAATACTGTCAAGGTAAATACCTTTTTTATTAATGACATGCAAGGTCCTTTCTTCAAGAATGTTTGTACAACTGGAAACCAGTGTCTCACTTTGATTAATCTCTCATTGTAATCATTGTAATTATAGTGGTATTATTATTTCTGGAAAGACTTTTAGCGGAAAAAAACCATTAGCAATGCATTGAAATACAAAGGGATTTTTAATTATGTGCTGCAGTTTAAGTAGTGAGGGTACAGGAGTTTTTAATTTCTAATTAAAAATGCAACCAATAGAGAAATGATGGTCAGCTTTCCAAAATTAAACAACTTGTCAGTTGTTGATGTAACAGGAATATCCATCCATACATTTTCCAAACTGCTTATCCTTACTGGGTTGCGGGGGGTCTGGAGCCTATCCCGGAGGCAATGGGCACGAGGCAGGGAACAACCCAGGATGGGGGGCCAGCCCATCG
>JAODJX010000129.1:24700814-24712454 GCA_026776945.1 Isichthys henryi | reverse complement strand
CAACTCCAATTAGCCTCAGCATGTTTTTGGACTGTGGGGGGAAACTGGAGTACCTGGAGGAAACCCCATGATGACATGGGGAGAACATGCAAACTCCGCACACATGTGACCCATGCGGAGACTCGAACCTGGGTCCCAGAGGTGTGAGGCGACAGTGCTAACCACTGCACCAGCATGCCGCCCCCTCCTAGCAAATATATTAATTTTAAATACAACCTGGTAAAACAAAAGTTTCAGTAATCCAAAGGGATCGAACAGGAATAGAGAAAATAGTTTCCCTCTGTTTATTATTATTCATTATTCAATCAGCATCATCATCATCATTCTCATCTTCATCATAACATCATCATCATCATCAGCATCATCATCATCATCACCATCATCAGCATCCTCATCAGCATCATCACCATCATCATCATCAGCATAATCATCATCATCAGCATCATCACCATCATCAGCATCATCAGCATCATCAGCATCCTCATCATCATCAGCATCATCACCATCATCATCAGCATCATCAGCATCCTCATCAGCATCCTCATCATCATCAGCATCATCACCATCATCAGCATCATCATCATCATTCTCATCTTCATCATAACATCATCATCATCGTCATCATCATCAGCATCCTCATCATCATCATCACCATCATCATCATCACCATCATCATCGTCATCATCACCATCGTCATCATCAGCATCATCATCAGCATCCTCATCATCATCAGCATCATCATCAGCATCCTCATCATCACCATCATCATCATCAGCATCATCAGCATCAGCATCATCATCATCATCACCATCATCATCATCAGCATCATCATCATCATCAGCATCATCATCAGCATCAGCATCATCACCATCATCATCATCAGCATCATCAGCATCCTCATCATCATCAGCATCATCACCATCATCATCATCACCATCATCAGCATCATCACCATCATCAGCATCATCAGCATCAGCATCATCATCATCATCAGCATCATCATCATCATCATCAGCATCATCATCATCATCACCATCATCAGCATCATCATCATCATCATCAGCATCATCATCACTATCACCATCAGCATCCTCATCATCATCAGCATCATCAGCATCAGCATCATCATCACCATCACCATCAGCATCCTCATCATCATCAGCATCATCAGCAGCATCATCACCATCATCACATTATCATAATCATCCTCACCATCATCAACATCAGCATTTCATCATCATCGTCATTGTCACATCCTGCTTCTGTCCGTCCTGCTCTCTCTCTCTGGTAATGAGCCACACTTGATAATCATTTGTCTTCCCTCTCGTTTGAGTCCTCTCGTGACTCACTCCAGCTGCCTCTCGTTGGCTCCCTCGTCAGTGGTGTCATAAAGTGCCTCCCAGACTTGTGCTCCCCAGTTCAGTCATCGATGTCATTACAGTAAGTGATCCCCTGTGGCTGCCTGTGGGTTTTTCCCTGTGTAAGCATCCCCATTTTGACACCTCCTGGTACTTTTTGTTCTGTTTCATAAACACCTGTCCTTCACCTCCTCACGTTGCCCGAGCGTGACAATCATCATATTCCAGGTAACCTTCTGTGTTGCAGGACATTAACTTTGCATTGATGACAGAACCACAAACTTTGGCACAATTTTGGAGCAAAAGAATTTTTTCCCCACAGTAGCTTCAAGCATCAAACCAATGTTAACCCTGACAAATCTGCATGTGTCTACAGGTAAAGCCTTGTTCTAATCATCTGATCAGCTCCAGAGAAAGTGACCTTTTTCCTCCTCAGCTGCAGTGTTCTCATGTCCACTCGAATCTGAATGGTCTCTGAAGGGTTACATACTAAATTATCACCACTGCACCCTCATTCATAGGCTATAATGGAAAATTCTGCTGATGCAGTAATACAGATGATATGGTTTGAGAACACACATAAAAAATTGTTAATCAGTCATGGGGCTCTACTCTAATATTCTATCTGCCAGAAGCTTGAGATTTGCAGTAAATCTGAAATTCACCTTCAGAGATATAACAGCGGCTGATAGGTGGCTTACACCAGTGTTTCTCAACCCGGTCCTCGGGGACCTCCAGACGGTCCACATTTTTGCTCTCTCCCAGCTCCTTGCCATAGCACACAGTTTGCCATCCCTCCAGTTTTAGCAACAATGGCTTATACTACAAAACTTTCCAGGTTTTTTTTTTAATCCTTAACCAATGTGCCACTTGTGGCCTTGTAGCCATGGTCTTGTGTAAGGTGCAGCAGATTTCACATCTCGTTAAGAGTAAGAAATTTGGAGGTTCCTCTCTGTGGAAACTGGGGGGAGGAAGAGAGAGTGGGACTGCTAGAACGAAAGCCAACTTCACACCCCACATGAAAAAACATGGTCATATTCTGGAAAATATAATATATAGTCCAAGTTAGATAGATGACAGTGAAACTGTAAGTACTGTCCTTTATCAATCACTACAATTACATGTAAGTAACAAATGTCATACTGTCTTGTGTCACGCCATTAAGTGTTAGATAAGTAGAACTTCATACTGTAAATGATGGGTGCTAGTCATGATTTTAAAGTAAAAGAAAATTGAACTGAAATATCTTCATGCTTAAGTAATGAATATGTTAATCCAGTAAGTACTAGTAATGTGTTATACTGCCAGTACAAAAGAATGAGGATCATGGGAAGTGATTAGACTGGTCATGATTCATAATCCCCTCTGCCCTTTGTCCAGCAGATATCAGTGCAGCCTTTGAAGCACATACTCAGCAGTCATGTGAAGAGGCAGATCTTCCTGATACCAGCATGGCTGCTGAACATCTTGGGCAAACCATTACTTCTGCCCAGCATACTTTGATATGCAGCAGCTGAGGATTTTAATTAAAATGAAAGAACTTCATTGAATGATGCTCTCTGGATCTATTCAGCATCTATAATTTGTCCCTTTTTGCACTCCTGTGAGCTTCCTTGCAGTGTAAGGATCATTAGCACTTGCTGAAGCATCAAAGCGATTGGTCCTTCCACGGGACGACTAATTCTTTGCCATATAAGCTCGTAAATCCATTGGGGCTGAATAATGGAAATGCTTGTATTTGGAGCAAAGCAGATTGCGTGTGGGCTGGGACACCTTGCTTCTCTGCAGCCCACTGCATTGAGGTTGCTGAGTGAGTCACTTACTCCGGTGGAGCTCCGAGTGATGTCTGTTATTGGTGACTCGTAATGTATTTTTATATTTGCTTTCACAGTTCAGTTTATTGAAGGTATGTCATCCGGTGACGTGAAGGATTCTGTGGCTGGTACCCGCAAATTTTCCTCTGGACATTGTGGGATACTACCGCTCAGTTGTCATGAAGCATCATCCTGGATTTATCGTTTGACGTTAACAGTGATAATGAGATGCGCTTGATGACTATGACATCTCAGAAATGAGAGCCATCTGCTTAATTTAATAGCCGTAATGAAATTTATTGTTAGTTTTCTTAATTTCTTAGTTAATTGTTTTCTTAATTTGAAATAAATATACAGTTGTGGTAAGTCTTGTATTTTTGCCTTGTATTAAGACTTTATAAAGGTACAACAGCTAATACCATATGCCTACAAATATCTCACACACTGCATTTACACACACTCTGCATACAAGTTACAGTATTCCCTTTGCTTTTCCAGTATTTACAGTGTTATGGTTAATAATTACCTTCACACTGTATTTTTTAATTAGCCAAGGTGGGAAGCACTCTTAACTAGTTAAGAACATGAACAGCTCGTAGCAAAGGCAAAAGACAATCTACTATCTACTAAAGCACGTACAGTACAAAATACTGTACAGTTCAGGCTCATTGCCAAATGAACATTTATTATTCAAATTTAAATATACCCTTAGAATTAAACAAGGTTATGCAATTCTGTTACGCTGTATCGACTTTCCTCTAAACTTTACATTCAACACATTTTTTTGTTTTTTTTGGTTCACTGGAAAGAGGCTGATATGAGACATTATAAAATAAATGTGTTACTTCTCCAGTGTCAAAATAAATGTCTTCCTGATGAAGATGGATGACATTTCCTCAGCTACAAGTTCTTACTACTCTACTAAAGTGACTCTGTGCCGCCAGGACCATGTGGGCCATTATGGAGACTGATTATCGCAAAGTGTAAACTCCGGGATTCTTACCATTCAGAGGTTGTTAAGGTGTGTGATTATTAAGCTAGTTTTTAAGCAAATGCTAACATTAACTGCATTTTCAAATTATTGCCCGCAGTTAATTATGGACTAACTAGGATTATTGAGATACTTCAATATTTCTCCTACAATGTAATCAAAAGTCAACTCCAGAAAGTTCCATAGAAATCTGTGCATTCCAAAAACCCAGTGTGTTACACTTCAACGAGAATTAGGTGATTATCGTTGTTTGGAGATGGGGAATGGAATTTGTTTATTGGCCAGACCTAATCATCAGCTTTTTACACCAGCAAAGAAGAGAATTACACTTATACTTTCAAAATTTAAATCAAGGCCATAATTATAATGCGTATGTATGTATGGGGGGGTGTCAAATCAAACCAAGAATGACAGGCGTTGTGTCACATTACAAAATCATGCGCTGTTTTTCCCACAACCATTCTACATATCAAATTCTAATTTTATAGCAGAGCTGCACCTAATGCTCGCTTCACAGATTGAATCCCATTCTTTCATCGAGGGTGACACAGCTGAAATGCAGGCTGATAAAGCCTTAGTCGGCAGATTCAAAGCACAGCATAATTGTCTGCTTTAACAGCCTCTCTTCTTTCGATTTGAAATCATTCTCTGGGGTATCTGGCGAGGACAGAGGAGATTACTTCAGGGCTAATGTGTTAGCTGAGAGAAGCTAGAGTGTTTATTGTGACTTTTAAGTCTTTTGTACTCCACAAGTGAGACATTGTTTCCTACTCTGATCAGCTGGAATCAGGGTGTAATATCAGTCAAGGGTAAATCCTTGGTACTACGGAATGACACTTATTCAGAGGCAGGAGGTAATTTGTAATGTACTTAATAAAGCAGCTGAAATATTGGTTCATAAGCTGCGTTTGTATTCACTAAAAATCAAACTTGCTGATACTGTAGATTTTCAAGCGGCAACGTGTATACTTGACTTTTTGCAATTAGATTCCAGGTAGAAACATTTACTATTTACAGTATGAAGCAATTTTCCTGAAATAAGAGTGTCAGCTAGGAAAGTATGTAACACTGATTGCACAATAAATGTGTGCTTGAATACTTTGAAATACCAATCATTGTTTGACGGCTCCAGCTAGTATAGCGAAATGAATCAACTAAATTTCTTCAAATGCGTTTGTTTTTTAACAAAGCTAAGTATCAGCTTAAAGATCAAATTACACTGTCACTACTTTTGAGGCATTAAACATACAACACTG
The DNA here is from genome assembly GCA_026776945.1 of Isichthys henryi. Taxonomy (NCBI): domain Eukaryota; kingdom Metazoa; phylum Chordata; class Actinopteri; order Osteoglossiformes; family Mormyridae; genus Isichthys; species Isichthys henryi. The sequence continues at coordinate 24,707,035 of JAODJX010000129.1, read as the reverse complement.
GCATCCCATCCGGGGTGTGCCCACTTCTTGCCCTGTGCATCTTGGGATAGGCTTCAGGCCCGACGTGTGCCTGCTGTGAATAAGTAGTTATGGAATATGGATGGACATATTCACAAAAACATCATTGGCGGAGTCAGAATTTGGATAACCAGGGGAGTCAGAGACCATGAATAAAGCAGAAAAATACTTGAGCAATCCCCCCCCACACACACACACGCAGGTGGGAGGACACTCATGAAAACACCCAGCGAAAGCACATTCCACATGCACACAGACAGACAGAGACACACACACAGACAATTTTTGAACCCCCAACCCTGAAAATATGAGGCAATGCAAATACATTATATCGTAAGACTGAGCAACCCACTCAAATAAAAGTTAAAATAATTTATATTGTTCATATTATGCAATATGTCAAGAACAATAAAATGAATGACCTAAATAGATTTAAACAATCCCCAAAGAGGATAGCTATTAATGCAAAGTAAATTATTCGACAGGGTATTTTGTATGGTTTGCAAAAATTAAATAATAATAAAAAAACACAGGTAACTCTGCAAGACAATGACCAACACTAGAGGGAGCTCTGCTAATACTGATGAGACACTCCATTTACCTAGATTATACCTTTATAATACCCCCTGGTATGGAGACAAGCCACCTATGCATTTCCTGAAATAGAAGCTTGGAGTCCTTTTTCTATAATAGTTAAAAAAGAACATGTTTGAATATCATTTATTTTTTTTCTTTCTTTCTTCCTTTTTCTCCTTCTCTGCAAACGCCCAGTGCAGGTGGGCCACCTAAACAGTCTCCCAGACAAAGGGGACTCACAAAAAGGGGGTGTCTGTTTCAGTGACACATATCCTGAGGACACGGTAAGTGTACACCAGAGAAAAGTGGCAAATACCACCTTTTGGTTCTTTAAAAAAAAATATATAAACCCAATACTTATAATCTATTGTCCAGGCGATACTAATGTATGACCAGAACTGTTTTAATACCTGATTTAACGCATAAGTAAAAAGTAATATGTGTAAAGTAGCACACCAGACTTTCAGACTTCAATTCACATGCAGGAAAAGATTTTCATGTCTCATCAGGAATTTGGTGGAAAAGGATAAGCTTTGGGAAGCTGTGCTTTGTCCTTTTCCATGGACTGGGCTGTTCCCAAGACCTCCGTCTCTCCTATTTCCAGGCCGCTCATGGAACACTTTCCACCTGCACTGAACTATCCAGTTCAGGGTCACAGGCTTTCAAATATTATCTCTGGGAAGAGATTTGTTATTGTGCTGGATGTTTCCAGCCTTACATCTCCATCTTTTCAGATACTTCTGGCAAGCTGCAGCGGAACGATATGGCAGGGTAGATACTTTGGTCGATGATGACATTGATGATGACGACGATGATGACATGAGTATCATTGTAGGCAGGCAAGTCGTTCTGAAGACCAGAGCTTTGGGAGATCCATCTGGTAAATAAGATTAACTCAGCTGTGTAGCTTTGCCATTTAACTCAGGGGCACTTGGTTAAGGTGAACTTATTTCACGGTGAAAAATAAATTCTTCAGATGAAAGCTGGGCGAATATGACGTCCTGTGAATGTGAAAATTGTCTCCAGTTCTTTGCTGTTTCACACCATAAAGCACATGGAATGTAGCTTCGCCGATTGTTGAATCTTTGCATTAAATCCATTCAGGAGGTTTGCTGCTCAGTCACTCGGATCGTACAGGGCTATGATCCCCCCCCCCCAACATACACACACACACACACACACACACGCTATCAGTCATCTAGTCCAACTACCTGGACCATGGGCCTATTCAGCAAACGATAAGAACTTGTGTGCTTCAGATTCACGTCTTTCCCAGTCAATGGCTGTGTTCACAACAGAACTCGTTTGAAAGCACCTTTTGTCACTTTGTTGTGTCCTCTTGACTGCTTCCTGGGTACATTAAAAGATATTTTACAACGGGCACAGCTAAAGTGTTCATTTCCCAAGCTTAGGGAAAGATTTGTGTATCTGTGCGCATGTCTGCCTGTCTGTGTTTGTGTGTGTGTGTGTGTGAGAGCAGATATACCTTACCTTATAGGGACACAATGTACCTGGAAACTGGTCCCCATAAGGGAAAACTCAATTAAATAAAAATCTGTGACTGCAATGAAAAAACTAAAAATGCAAAAACTCTTGTATTTTTCTTGGTTGCTTATGGGTATGGTTAGAGCTGGGTAGGCGTTAAGGTTGCTATAGTTAGCGTTTTTCCCATAGAAATGAATGAGTGGTCCCCATAAGGATATCTTTACCCGACGTGTGTGTGTGTGTCTGTGTGCGTGTGTATGAACCTATGTACTTGAGATTCATATGCCAGGGCACGTATGAAAGGAGAAATTTCCATCAGAAAGGTAAAAGATAAGAAGAGTGTTGTAAAACTTCCTGAATATCATCAAGCTAATTAATATCATGAATGAGGTATCTTATTGGGATACATGAACTTCAAAATAAGTCTGAGTTATTTGTAACTGTTATTCTGCTGCACAAAAACGCCATTCCACTACTAATGGAAATTTACAAACAACTTTTGTATTAACTTTGATCAAAGTAGCTGTTTGAACCTGTTGATCGCAGGCCCCTTATAAACTGCTATTGTGTACCGAAGGGCCGTTTTTGAGAGATGAGGCAATGACAAAAAAAAGGCTTCATGTGAATGTTTGTGAAAGACAAGGGGAAATTTTCACCGGTGCATTCTGAGGCGAAAAGTCAAGTCACAACGTGAGCCAAGCGAGGTGATCAGATCATCAAAGGGAATATCGTTTGCAAACAGGTCTGATGGAGGATCAAGGAGGATCGGGTTGCAGATGCAGCTGACTGACGTTATTTTAAAATGCAACATTTCTTTGACTCGTAAAATAATAGGTGTTAGACGCGGGGCTACATCTGAAGCCTTTCATAATGGGTAGGAAACATCGCACTTTTGAGGAATGTAGTAATAAAAGCTAAAAATGTTTGTTTGCCAGTCACATATCAGTACCTCCATAGCAGTCTACTGTACATTATGTTTGACGCATCATGACATGGGGAATTCCTAATGTTCACAGTAGCATTAAAGCAAAGTATACGGCTGAACATGGATTTTATATCTTGTATTAAACTATTTAAAAAGGTCAATCCAAAGGTCAGTCCATATCTGCTGTGTCTATGTATGAATATTCACCTTTTATGGACAGTTGAAGGTGAAATCTCCCTGCCATGGGGACACACACACAAAATAGGTGTTATTTTACAATAGAATGCCTCTATTAAAGTGTTTTTTATTTTATATATATATATATCTTTATTTTTATTTTTCCTTTTAATATGTTCTTGATTCATTTATTACAAGAAGTCCCCATAAATATTTGAATTAGCAACACAAATAAGTCTGCATTTATGTTTTAAGTTATGTTTACGCCTGAATGCTACATAAAGAATTTCTACTCCACAGTATATACAGCATTTCGTGAATGGGCTTTGGAAAATATTTCATTATGAATCAAGCTACTGTCAGTTGAATACTATTACCAACCTCATTGATGCAGTAAATATAAGTCATATTAATAAACCTCATCTCAAAGGACAGTATGCACATTTTTAAGTTAACGTTAATGTAACTAGATTAGAGTGACTGGATATCAGTTAAAAATGCATTTTTTTTGTAATATTACTTCCTAATGTATGAACTCTTAACTGAGTGGATGAAAATCACAGGATCTAAGCACAGATTTGTGTTATTAGTTACGTAATATATAAATGAATGGATTTATTTATTAATTTCTTCTTCTTATTTTTTATAGTAAAATGGGTTATTTTATTGGATGGATTCAATTACATCCGCAGCTCTGGAAAGCCCTAAGCACAAACACCCTTTGATGTTTGAAAGTTTCAATTAGTGAGGCCTCATTTAGAAGCATTATGTCATAGTGTGGAAGCCAGGGGAGCAGGTGGGGGTGCTGACGGTGCCCTCTATGCATGACAGGAATTCCCCCACCCTCAATCCCACCAGTGGATTTATGCATCCAGCTTATCTTCATTTCTTACAAGAAGCACCAATGTGCTCAGATCTGTAATTCTCAATGAATGTAAATTGATTCTTGTTGTGTCTAAACCAATTAGAGGAAATTTTCAGGTTAGGTTTCAGATTAAAAGACATGTTATTTCTCCATATATTATTTTAGTGGAGCAAACACATTTACCCAATTTGCCATTCCCAGCTTAACTACACTCATGGTATCTTGTCACCTAGGAAATGAACTGATAACCTTGTGGATACAAGTTAGAATCTTTGATCTCTACATCTTTATGTTAATTGCACATTAATTTAGGAATATGTTTTAATAACATGTGCTATCAATTAGCACAATTAGAGTTAATGAATTTTGACAATGATTTAAAAGGAAACATCCATGTATCCACTTTCTGTAGCCACTTGTCTTTTTCAGGGTTGTGGCGGGTCTATGGGCACAAGCCAGGGAACCAGTCCATTGCAGAGACACTCACACAAACCATTCACACCTGTCCACAAATTGGTATCTCCATTTTATTGTGGCATGTATTTGGACTGTGAGACCAGAGATAGCCCAATGCTAACAGTGGGAGAACATGTAAACTCCAGATATGGAGTCATAGCGGAGACTCAATCGCCGGCCCCTGAGGTGTAAGACAATAATGCTAACCACTACACCACCATGCCACCCCTCAAGGCAACATGTAATCTGAATTTCCCAATCCAGAATCTTAGATTTATGGCTGGCATGTAAAACACTCTGTGTCAAGTACTAATTAAAATAGAATTTGGAGGTCCCCATCTGGTACCACTAAAGTTCTGAAATCGGGTGACATAACCCATTAGAACAGTTAGTAACACTATACTTCAGGAGACATGAATAATGTAGTACATACTTACTTACTTAATGCATTAATTAACCAGTGCTGTTAATTAACTAAGTGCCTGTTAAGTACTGATTCCATGTTTATTCATCATTAATCAACCATGACAGTTCATATATTTCAGGGGGAAATCTATAGTAGTTCATGACTTGCTCTGGAGTAGTAAATGAGTTAGGTAATTTTTGCCCCTTCAATTTCTTACCATTATTAACTAATTAGTTATCTGTTAACTAATATAGTTAAATAATATATATGGAATACATGAACTGTCTGATTGATTAATGATGAACAAGCATGGAATCAGTATGTAACTAATACTTACTTACTGATTAATTGATGCATTAAGTAAGCATACTGTATACTAAAACATTATTCATGTTGCCTTAAGTGAAGTGTGACCGAACAGTGTCTTGGGAGATGTACAAGCAGTCAGATATTAGTTGTTCTTTTGTACTTCAACAACCAGCAGTATTAACACCAGGAAACAAAGAACCACTTCCAGTGTTAACCACTCACGGCTGTTCCTACTGTATACAATAAGGGTGAAATCTTACCCTGTGATTTAACTCTTATAACGTTTCTTCACAAGAGAGCCCTTTGAGACACATAACATAAAAGTACAAGTGATTTTTGACACAAATGTGAATTAAGCAATTGTAGTATCACCCCTATTCCTTTAGCAGAAAACATTTAGGCATGACGGCAGATTTAGTGAACGCGTTTCCCAGCTGGAAGCTTTACAGGCGAAACCACAAGTACTGCCCTCTTCAAAGTGGGAGTACTACTGTCTCACAAAACATGTACTGCTTGGATCGAGGCTGGTCTGTCACAGTGGACCTGCCTCTCTGCTGAAAGTCGCTCATTTTACTTGGTTTCCCCTCATTGGACTGATGTAGCAGGGAATATACAGACTGATTCTCATCTGGCAATTCAAAGTTCTCTTCAAGGGCTTGATTGATACCTAACAACTAAAAGCATGGCTAGGTTTTAAATGTGATATTTACTACAAGGACCGTTTAAAGGGATTACACGGACACCAATGGATTCTGCCAGAAGATACAGAAGAAGGATTGTTACTTATTGAAGCTGTTCACTTTAGGCTTTAAGGTTTTAAATTAATACATCATCCAGCATTGTAACATTCTCTTTTAAAACAAAAAATCAGAGTGAATTCTGTGAGTTGAACATAAACCATTTTTTAATGAAGTATCTAAATAGCTCCTAAGAACATAAGAACATAAGAACTATACAAACGAGAGGAGGCCATTCGGCCCATCAAGCTCGCTTGGGGAGAACTA
>JAODJX010000129.1:24685345-24699025 GCA_026776945.1 Isichthys henryi | reverse complement strand
AGATGGGAATGAGCTTTATAACAGAAGTGTGGCCATGGATTCAGTAGAATCAGCTGCGAATGAGCTTTATAACAGAACTGTGGCCATGGATTCAGTAGAATCAGATGCGAATGAGCTTTATAACAGAAGTGTGGCCATGGATCCAGTAGAATCAGATGCGAATGAGCTTTATAACAGAAGTGTGGCCATGGATTCAGTAGAATCAGATGGGAATGAGCTTTATAACAGAAGTGTGGCCATGGATTCAGTAGAATCACATGGGAATGAGCTTTATAACAGAAGTGTGGCCCATTGTCAGCCTGAGTTTGATGGATGCGCTGAGTATCATTATCACCCACATGCAAACAGTTGTAAGTCAAAGGAGGCTTGGTCATTAACCACAGAGCTGAGTGGCATCCACTGAGAAGAGGTACATAGTCCGGTACAGCAATTTAGCAGGTTTTGCCATTAGTCTGCTCATATCTACCTCTCTATTCATACAGTATAACTTCTGGTACTATCGCCAGTTCCAGCCTGTCAAGTGCCATTGTTTTACGGTGTTCTTTCATATCTTTTTGAAATTCCTACATTTCCTTCAGGATTAATGAAGCATCCATCCATCCATCCATCCATCCACCATCTATCTATCTCGTATCTATCTAATCTAATATCCCAGTGCCCATAATTGTTATACATATATACAGGTCCCGATGAATGAGTCCACTTCATATTAATTATGCATTAAATAATCATTAATCTACGGGCATAATCCTGACTATAGTTTCAAGTTCCATACTTCCAGACTCCGAATACGGATTGGGCACCTCAGACGGAGATTATGGCTCCTGGCACACCACCTTCCTGAGTAGTGATATAGCTGTCTCAAGGGCTCGGTCAGCACTAAACTCAGCTGTGACATGGAGTCAATGATGAGTTTGTATAGGAAAGCGTGGCAATATGCCGGTGTTTCTGTTCTGCATGAAAGGTGATTCAGATGCAGCATGTGTTGTTTCCTGCCATCAGAGCTGTTGTTCCAACAAAGTCTCGGTGTGTGTGATTTCCATGTGTAACATGGAGGATGCTTGCACTAATTCAGAAACCTGACTGTGGTGTGCTGGAATATACAGATTACTAATTGGAGTGGTAGGTAAGAAAGCTGGTTTCATTTATCTTGCAGACCATTGTATGGGTGCTGCCTTTACTGAGGATGGTATTATGGTTAGATTCCTTTAAGAGAACTTTAGCTTTTTGTAACTTAGACAATAAATGGTAGTGAACCAAAGGTCATTGGTTCTATTTGGCATTCAGCCTATTAACAGGCTGAAGACATCAAAAGTATTGATAAGTATGGATCAGTGAATGGACGTGAATGGTTACCTACATGGTATTTAATGGGATGACATGAGAAAAATAGGAAGCAAGGCAGTGGATTTTTATTAGAAAAGAAGTCCTACTTCTACCTCAGATGTGTCCACTTAGAAAAGAAAAGAAGAATCAGGGAATTTGATGTTTGAGGATAGGAACAGGTGCTTGTAGGTGGCTGAAGATCTCAGAAATGTTTCCGTCTTCAGAGTCTTCTATGGAGCAGGGGGGTTCCAGCTTGGGAACATTCAATAGCTTTTCATTTATTTTTTGAACGTGTTTTCAGTTTAGTATTTTGTAAGTATTTTGCTAAGCTTGCATTTCACTGCATTGCATGTGAGAAACTGGACAATAAGTGTAAATAAGGCTATAGAGAATTTTAAATGAGTCTACAAGTAGACCAGTAAACACACTGAAATGCCTCCTGAGACAGTTTGAATGTTTCCATAAGGAGTGGTATTCAGATCTCTGTTCATTTTGAGGAAAACCCATCACTCTGAGCGGAGGTGACCCTGCTGCACAAACAGACTCAATATACTCTGCAAAGGCATAGGAGGCAGGAGCACTGACTATATTTACAGCTACTGGGTTAAGGGTTAAGCTACACAATCTCCTTTGCCATCCTGGATTCCGTTAATCTGCAAATTAGCATTTTACATCAGTCAATCTGAGCAAATAATACGTGGTCTGGTTACTCTGGGTTTGACATCTATACATAACACTAGAAGAACTATGTATTTATTTTTTTTAAGTTATTTTTCATTCTTCTCACATTCTTGAAAGTTGTAACGCCTCAGAAACATACCCAGTAATGTTGCATTGATTTTAGTTGAAGTCAAAATTGATGGGTAATTATGAAAAGGTTCAGAACATCGTATGCTGACAATCGGAAATGATATACAGGTATCATTTTCTAAAATAATAGGGTTAGCAACCCTTAGTTAGCACATCACCATCTTCTGGGAGTTCATGATTTAGCAATTGAGATGGTATCTGAATTTAACAGGCCGTTCCTAATGCAATAAAAATTGCTTTTTAAGTTTAATTTTGTTTTTTTGTTTTTTTTTTTTTTACAAACTTTTAATTTTGATTTCACTTAATGAGAATATTTTACCACTGCTGCTTTTCATTTTTGAGCTGTTTTCTTTAATTATTATAACATTGTTCCATATTCTTAAATAAACCTAATCAGACTGAACTACAAAGGATGAAAGTGTAAGCTTAAAAGTGCAAAATCCACAATGAAAAGGAACTGGGTCAGAGTAAACCGGGATTACCAGGAGTTAAGTAAGCTTTGTTTTGCAGTAGGAGACTGAGTAACTAACTGGATCGGACCCAAGTTTTGACCCAGAAGTACTTGCAGCTGAGAGAACCTGCACACTGTTGGGGTCATGACACATTTGTATGGAAACCTATTGATGGACAAATTAAACCTTTAAAAGAGAATGAAATGTGTAAGAGGACTGGAATGAGCTAGATTATTTAAAACATTTAAAACATATTTAAAAGCATCCTTTGATGAACATTTGAGTTGAATGTAGTTGTTATAAGGCTGCAGTAATTATGGCAAATTAGGATTGAGCTTTATGCTCACATTCAAATGCTGCTTAAGCATCTCAGTTTTTTAGTTGGAAACTTGTTGTCTTTCAGGCAGACAATCCCATAGGTATTTTCCCACGGTGTTACATCACTACAAACTAGGCCATAAAGTTTATTACATCTATTTGTATGAATTTATTTATATAAATGATAGACTCAAGTACTGAGATTATACTCATTGTATCATAGAAAATGAAGAATGCAATGTTAAATATTTCATCTAATCATAAAGACTTTTTGAAGGCATCCAGATCCGTTTGCATTAATAGAATGTGCACATTTTTCTTTTCTTACTTCTTCTTTCTTTTTTACTCTAGTGAGCTTATGCAAAACAAATCAATAAATGAGTACTGAACTTAGCCTAGATCAGTCTTTTGGTTACATAAAGATTCAATTAAAGATTCTGTCAATAATCCTGACAGAAACGTTAACAGATAATGTGTTTGAAATATGTGATGTATTTAAAAGCTATTTCAACTACGCCGAATTCTTTGAGTATGTGTACCATAACAAAGATTTTAAAACTCTGCACGCATATTTTATATGATGAGGATTTTACAATTATAATGAGTAGTTAAAATCCTTATAAATAACTATGCATTTTACAGGGTTCCAGGAAGGAGCTACAAAGTCTTTCTGTAGAGCTCATGATAAAAAGTGATTCCGGTAAAAACTCTTATCAGGTTAAAAGCAGGATAGAGGTATTAGCTTTTCTCCATTTAGCCAATCTTGGCCTTATTCAGATATTTAAAGAAAAACATCACATTGTACACAGATTTTTTTTTTAAAAAACTCTTCCTTGCAGGTAACCTGGCACCCACCTTCGATTGTTAATCATATTCCGTTGCAGTGTTTACCTTTCAGGGCCCTTTTCCATTCGAGATTTTGGCACAGAGGACACGGTCAACATTCATCGGGCTGCCCCCCTCCCGAGCAGTCTGTCTCCATGGCAACTTGAACTTGTACAGCGGCCAATAGTTGGAGATGTGTATCTGTTTTGGATCATGAAAACCCCTGATTATCTTCCAGGTCTGCCCTCCAATGGAGGCCTTGCACTAAGTGCTATTATTTAACCCAGCAGAAAGGTTCCTTTCTGTCAGCGTAACTCAATCACTTAAGAATGTGTTCTCATACTTCTGGGATACAGTATCATGACACATCAAAAACCAAAAATGATACTGTAAAAAAAAAATCTTCTCCCCAATAATATGATAATGAAAATGTGTTCCAATGCTAGAAGAGTGATCTGCTCCCATGCGATGGGACATTCTGAAACAAAAATTATATTGAGTGAGGCGAGCTCGTACACAGCACCATAATTAAGATTCAAAGCCACTTCTTGCCACTCCTCCAGCTTGCTGTCAGCTAATCCAGCCTGAACACCTATTATAAAAGCAGGCTTATAATAACTGAAGAAAAATGATGCATAAAGACTACTGTGTGAATTTCTGCCACAGACATGTAAGCACACCATCCCTGCTCAGTCTTGAGCCAGTACCACAGACCAGATGTGAGTTTAGATGAAGCCGTTGAGGAGATGTATTCCTGTTTCAGCTGCGTGGATGGACAAGCTGAGAGAGGAGGTGACACTGAACCCACTGTCCTGCAGGGTCTGTGTCATCAGAATGGATGCCTCCATAACTCAGAGGGAGCCGCTGGCTCTGAAATGACAGCTCAGCTAGTCGAATGAAGCATAGCTTTGAACTTCCACAAATTTTGGTGCTGGTCTGCTGAAATGTATTCCTGTTTCAGAAATAAATAATCAACAACTTTTTTGCTGAAATGACCATGTTGCTTGTATTCAGTTCCAACCAAACTGTACCAACATTCTGAGTTTTTGCTATATTATAAACCAGCAACCCTTCCACTTTTTCCCTGAAAAACTAGAATTTTACTTATTCTCACAAAATCAAAGTTATGAGGTGTCTCACTCACGCTACAGTTTTTCGACAGGCATTGTTGTCCACATCAACAACAGAAACAAAATACACTGAGTATATATAAATGTAAATATTGGGGGATAAAACAGGCCCGTATGCATCTTTGACTTATTTTTGGGTCTTAAATTTTTAAACTTGGAACATGGGTCCTCAGATTTCAGAAAATTCCTTTCTATTTCAGACTGAAATACAGGCCGAATCCATGCCATATTTGACAACCGATAAATATTTTAAATAGGAAGAATATGTAAAATCAGGCAGCTCAGTGGGCAGCCCCATTACTGCAGATCTCATGGGCTGCAAGGACCCATATTTGTGTGCTTCCTCCCCCAGAGAACTGAAGTCTCTAAAATGAATGGTATGAATGTGTTTTCCCAAAGGTGTGTAGTCATCCCCTCTGGGATGTTCAACTGTCATATGACCTATGCTTCCTGGGATTAGCTCCAGGGTCACGATAATCCTGTTTTGGATAAATAGTTGGAAGATAGATGGATGGATGGATGGATGGATGGATGGATGGATGGATGGATGGATGGATGGATGGGTGGATGGAAGGATCGATGTTTTTTCAAATTGTCCACCTATCCATCTGTTTTCTACACTTGCATGTTCTATGCAGGATTCCGGGGGTCCGGAGCCTATCCTGCAGGCTACAGGCACAAGGCAGGGAACAACCCAGGATTGGGCACCAACCAATTGCAGGCCACACACACACACACCATTCAGTCACACACCTAAGGGCAATTTGGTAACTCCAATTAACCTTTTCATGTTTTTGGACTGTGGAAGGAAACTTGAGAACCTGGTGGACACCCCATGATTATGTCTGAACAGCTAAATATGATATAAAAACAACTGTAATGCTCAATTTTTTACATTATTGAAGAATCAAAATAAGAGAGATATAGACTTAGGTGGCCAAAGGTTTTTTTTTATAATACATAAAATGAATTTTTAAAAATTCCCTACTTGGCATCTTTATCCTCATTCTTAATTGTCATTAATCTGTCATTCGTAAGTGTAAACGTTCGGTGAATCCAATGTAACACCTTCATCTTGCTGCTAATTCACAAAAGTTCCACGAGTAAGAGTATGTCACAAATTTGATCATTTCCTGTGCACCCATCCCAATTATCAGCAATATTGGATGCTGTTGTGTTTGGAAATCAACTTTACAGCTCAGCCAGCAAGATCTGAATTTGAGGATTTGGGCTGTCACATCATATTGTCATGGTTGATATGTGTGCATTTAATTTTGGAAGTTAATCCACTCATTTTAGAGTAGATTCAGAGTAGAATTTATTCTTTGGCATCCATAGGCAAAAGTACGCCTACTTTTCTACTGTTAGCAAAGGTAAATCTTTGAATCATTTGTTGAGATCTGATGAGTATCACATGGCTATGACTTGGCAGTGAGTCACCAGTTTGTGTTGTCTTATAAACAAATGTGTTCCTTCAAGCATTTTGATACACCAATATTAAATGAAGTCAGTGTCAACACAGCAGTGTTTGTGAGAGAGCAGTTTGCAATTGTGCAATATGTCTGGATCCTTGTATGAATCAACCGAACGTGGGCACAAAAAGAGCTAGAAACCTAAAACCAATGGATGTTTTTGATAAACTGTCTCACCTGAGATTTATTTCAGCAGACACACACATTACCCTGACAGTATGTTCAAATGTCTGTGTGTGATGTTTCTGTAAAATAAATGTCATTACGGAGACAGATTAAGGAAGTAGATCTTTGCTTTTTGTTAGGACTGCATACATTTAATGTTGTGTTGCTGTGCTTTGTATTAACATCAGTATTTATTTTTGATTAAACAAAGCCACATTTCTGCTTACATAATAACTATTAATGAAGTGCTGTCAGAACCTAACGATGCTTCCTGCCACACCAAGGTCATGTGGTTCTCATAATGAGATGTCTTAGGTTCATCCATGACAATACGTCTTCTTAAATTCTTTCATGTGTTTATTCATCATGAGCTCTTCAAATTATGAAGAAATTTCACTTGACTTAAATTACAGGGTTCTGCAATTCAGCTTCCTCTTAGAACATTGAATTGTCTCTGCCCGTTGATAATTTATAATTACATCCAACCCTTAGTTATTATAAACATGGCCGTTCAGGGGCATTTCAAAGCAATTATATCTAACTCTGCCATTAAAACAAATATTATCTCAACTCACACTATTATAATTCAAGGAAATTAATCTTTGGGGTATGGAAATCAGAGAGGTACTGAACTACTCTGTGCGAATGCACTTTAACCTGCATTTTCATCACCTGGCTTAGGTGGGTTTGGCTCCAACAAAGGATAATGGTTCTGATGACGGATAGTAGTGCTGGCTGTCTGTGTGGCAAGCAGTTTGTACGTGTCTGACTGTTTCAGCTCTGAACTACAGGGACAGATAACTTCGCCAACCCATATTCTATCCGTCTGTTCTGCTTTCATCCAAGACTTTGGCTTGGTTACCTATTCAATGTTTTTTTTTTTTGGATAATTTCCCTGCTTTATTCTACCTTAAGCAGGCTTTTCTCCATAAGCATAGCGAAGAGCTTCTTCTTGTGGCATAGAGCACTACAGCACCTTGTTAACCAGAATAAAGAAGACAATACAAATCACAATAAAAGGACCTATTGTGGGCTGAGATCTCAGAATGAATAATGCCTTTGAAAAGTAATTCTTTATTGCTTGTTCCATGCAAGGGAACTAAAACAATAGATTCCTCACATTTTTTTTTTATAAATGGAATCAATTGCTTTTCATATTTTGTAGAAAAGCCTTTAATCACCGTACATCTGGATTCTAAATATCTTTAAATATCTTCTTGCCCATTTAATTACTCCTCTTAGTTTGAGTTAGTTTCCTAAAACAATGTTTATTTTGATTCACTGGTGTACTATTGTTGCTTAGGGATGCAGTTTTTAGTGTCTGTAGCTCATAACAATTCCAGATCCTCAAATGAAATAGCGCAAAAACACAAACATCTACACATCTTATACACCAAATCGTCAGAAATTTAGCTCAGTTGCACATGCAATATTTACGTTTTACTTTATGATCTTTCATCTTGGCAAACGTTTTTTTTTATTTAAACCTTGAGTTGTGGCTTTTCTCTGAAGAAGCTGAATAATTAGAGAAAGCTTTCTTCTGCTGTAATCAGCACCTGCATCCCTCTGCTCTGCTCCCTCGCCTCACCAAGTCCAGCATGAACTTTCTTTACGGGTTTCCCCCGACTTGTTCTTGCAGGAGCCAGGAAGATAAACATTGCAAAAATGCCAGCTTGCCGAGGGGATGTTTGTGGAATGCTCATGTTATGTAGTAAAACTTGATTTTATGGTCCTTTTTTAATGTGATGTAAAGGATGGCTCACAGTAATCACTATAAATCACCCGACACATTTCGCCAATTTTTACATGGACAAAGGGATTTTGTGCATTGTTCACCAAAACAAAACAATAGCTAACCCTACCAGCTGTATGTAGCTAAAGTCTTTATTAGAAAGACTTTTGCATTTTGGACACGAGTTCTGTCACTGCTTTTGGACGTTATGTATGGAGATTCTAGCTATACCTCGATCTGTACATTTTTCTCTAATGTCTACCCCACGTTTCTCTGCGACTTCCTTTCAAAATCTATGCCCCCCCCCCCCCTGCTTGACACTTCTGCCCTCAGCTGCTGAAGGCATTGCTCCAAAACTCCGCATTGTTTTGTACCTGAGCAACAAATCAGCTTTGGAATGCATGTTGTCTGCTGTAAATGGATTTAGGGCAATAAATTTTCGGGATGTGAGCAATGGAGAGAGTTTCATCATGATGAAGAGTCAGGGCTTGTTTTGAAGGGAACAATGTCACTGAAGTAATGAGCTGACTCCAAGTATTTGTTATTACAAAAGGCATTTTTCTTCTGAAGGTGGAATCTTCATCAAGTTTCAGACTGTGCTGCTACACGTTCTCCTGATAGGAACACCTCACAGCAAAGGAGAGGGGAAGGCCATACCTTTCCAGAAGTTACCTGAAATCTGTAACTATCTGATTAGGGACAATAATCAAAGCACTACTCAATATTAATTTAATATACAATTCATTTTAAATGCCTTGATGAAACAGATGATTTAGTATTTCATTAGTTACCATTAGGTGCTTGAAGATTAAAAGTAAACAGTAGGTTTACTTCTTCGGATTTAAAGCTGAATTGGAAAATCGGGGTTGAATATTGGCAAACCAGGATAAATTCCTTATCGGAACACAACAGAATCAGAGCGTTTTCAAACAAATCGGCATCAAGCTTTTTAAAAGGGAGAGGAGCCTAAAATAAGATGAAAAAGATTTCCCACCCATCTTGTGAGAAAAAAAGAATCACACAAACAGCTACCAGCGCAGAATGTCTAAGCAGCTGGTGACAGATCCGCGGAGATGCATGACCATGTCGGACCAAGCTGCCTCCAGGCCTGCCTGTGTGTGAGTACGGGTTTCCGCTTCTCAGGTCCCCACAAAATAAACCTCAGTTTTATAAAAAAAATCTGTGAATGCAATCAAAAACACTAAAAATGCCAAAAGTCTCATATTTTGTTTGGTTGCTTATGGCTAAGGTTAGGGCTGGGTAGGTGGTTAAGGTCGTCTTAGTTAAGATTAGGATTATGCCCACAGAAATGAATGGAGAGTCCCCACAATGATAACTGTGTGTGTTTGTGCACATGCATGAGATTTTGAATACATGGACTGTATCTGCATGTGTGTCTGTATGAGAGAGAGAGAGAGAGAGAGAGAGAGAGAGAGAGAGAGAATGGGTCCACGTTACATTTAAATCCAGCACAAAACACCTCAGGAATTCCACTCAATGCCTGTCCTCACCAGCAAAACATGCTTCTGTGAATCTACTCTGAAATAGCGTGTTTTTAATTGGGTAAAAAAGTCTTATTTTTTGTGCCACCTCAGTGTATGAGAGTTTAGGCGAGCAGAGCATGATGAATGTTTTCTGGCCCCCAGGGTATCAATGTACGAGGTACTTCTGAAAATCTGCAGACAGATTATTATTTTTAGTCAAATTTTTTATTATTGTTTGGTGAAAAATGGCGGGTTTTCTTCGGAGACGGGGCCAGCAGCTACACTGAGATATGCATTCATAATATTCAAATACAATAAACGCCGTAAACAAGTGGACGTGTGTGGAGGGTGATTGACACAACCTCTTCGTGTCACTTGATTGAACACCATCTTGGGTCTTCGTCTACATGTTTCATGCTGTTTTTGTGAACTCCACGGCTAAGGAGAAACCTCTTTGGTTGAGCTTCGGTCATGCTGCACTCAGGGGGCTTAATGAACACAGTCTGTTTACCGGGGAGCTGCGTCCACGCCGACGTGGTGTAACTGTGCCTCGACGTGAGCAGTGGGATGAACAATCAGGGCCCTTGGTTAAAAGTTTCATGTAAAAACATATTATGAATAAGTGCGGTGCGAGTATCACTGCCAGAGGGCCTACCTCTGGAATCCAGGGTTTGTTTTGCTGGCTATAGAGATAGGGAGAGAGAGAAGGAGAATGAGGGAGGGAGAGGGAGAGATACAACAGCCCCCTGACTACAGTGTGAGGCAGTGTAAAGTTCACTGGCAGGTGAGGCATACTGGGGAGAGTGACCTGCACTGTCTGACTGATGAGAAAATGTGTTGATAGACGTTCATATACCCAGGCACAGTATCATGGATAAAGACCACATTGTTTTGACTGTGCTGTTTATTACGTCAGAATTTCCATCTCTACCTTTAGCTAGTGCTCCTGTTGTTGTTAAATAATTTTTAATATTATTATTTTTTTTTGCTTTTGCTTCCTAGTCCAAAACATAATATCCTGCATTTCTTTCTCAGACATACTGGAAGAATGTACCATGACAAAATTAGCTTTTGATAACATAACGGCCACAAATGCTCTATTTTTAGGGAAGGCAAGTTCCATCCATATTGTAGGTACTATACAAAATTGCTTAATTTGCTGTTTGTCAAAATCTTGCGGTGGTATTTGTTCAATATGCTAATCTAGCAGCACTGACTCCTGCTGGGAATTTTGAAAATAGTATTCTGCTTCTTTCAAAGGAATGCCAATTATGAATGGGCTCTCCGGTGCTCGTTAATCTGCCGCATATATATCCTGCACCTGTGTGACCTTGTTTAACATTGTGGCGTGGGGCGTGTCGACTGCTACAGTAAAGATACTCTGAGTCATGCCAGTGAAACATTAACAGCGGCCTAATTGAAATGCATTGACATACCCTTTGGTCATTGAAACATTTTAATATAAGAAAGAATATAAAAATTAGTTATAAAAACTATTTTGAGCACTATATGATAGCATTGAAGCATTTATTTCGAGAGGGTGCTGAATAAACTTTAATTTACCCTATTTTGCTGTTTGATTTTCCAGTTTTCCCAGTACAAATAAAACCTGAAAATAGATTTCTATATGGATATTAAAAATTGTATTAATTTCTTTATTACCTGAATCTCTGGAGGAACAATATTATCGTTAAGGTTTTTAGCTTTTTACGACAAATTTTGATGGAATGGAATTTTTACTTAATTAAACACACAAATCACAAGTTTTTAAAGTGGGACACTTTCATTTTTTCCAGTTTTGGTGCCTAAGCAAAGTAAGTTTTGATGTAACTGAAATGTGAGCAAAGACATGGAGTGGGTTGCATGCTTAGCGCAGTCTTCCCAAGTGCAGCGTGCGCGTTCCCAAAGCTACACGTGCATATCTATAGCAGATCCTTTGTGGAAAGTACATCTGACTCCTCTCTCATTACCCTGAGTTATAGTCTGCCATTGCGCCCAGTGTGGCTCAATTAATAACCCTGCTCTGAGATGGAAAGCTGAGGACTTAATAACACATTTACGGCAGATAGGTCCCATGAAGATGCAGTAATTTGGGGAGATTGAGGCGCTGGTCGGTGGGGCCACCTGATCCGGACAGCAGGGTGAAGGGGCTCCACAGTAACCAGGTGTCGAGCTTCCTGAATGCAGACATTAAAACGGATAGTAGCTGTCATCCTCCCTCTAATTACCCCAAATACCTCTACCCACTTTCCTCCTCACATTCACAAATGGAATCAGGTTTCCATATTTCCATTCTCACAAAATATTCCCTCCAAAATTCCTCCAGTCCTAGATTTAAATATATACCTCTGTAGCCACAATCGTGAATCAGGGAACTTTCCAATGATATTTTCTGTACCTGAAAGCTTTATTCTTTGTATTTCTATCTGCGTATATGTTTATCTGTCCCACAATTCTACATTATTATGTTTGATTAGAAACATTTTAACAAATTTAAAGTATTTTTAATTTTTTACTATAGTATGTAAACATGCAAGTGTAAAAACTTATTCTAAGTAATTTAATAACGGGTTTTAAGCTGGTTTCCCAGCCCTTTCCCAGACATGATAAACTACAGTATGTCCTTAATTGTCCAAGGTCTCAAAAGTCCATTCGAAATTGGCCACTTTTTGTTGGGATACTTGAGAACTTCAATTGATGCATCACTGAAGTATGCAAAGTGCGAATTCTCAAAAATACTTTTCGATGCAGTATTTTTACTTTTACCTTAAGTATATGAATTGATTAACAATTTGAACAGAATTTACAGTCTACGCCCCTGAGGCTGTTTTCCTCTTTGAGGAGTTAGTATTACATCCTTCCTAGATGACGACTCTGAATGTATTTTTCTCTGGGTATTTGTCTCCTTCTCTGATATTTCAGCCACTGGCTTACCGTACGGTTGTATAGAATGGCTTCTCCTCCCTTTGTCACAGAAGACAATGGAAAGCTCTTTGTCTGCTTGTCTTGTAGCAATGACCTGTCAGTCCAACTCCAGACCACGACTTTGTAATTCTCCCCATTGTCCTGTTTGATGTTTAGAGAAATAATGAAAAAGAAAAGTCATGCAAGAAACACTTAAATAGAAATAAGCTGGGATAGGAGATAGGATACTTTATGCTACAGTACTTCTCATTCAATCTAAAATAGGGCCAACACTAGCTGATATACTGTATATGCATGCCTGATCACATTTAGATATGGGCAGATAATAAAACACTAGTTATTAGTATGCATTGTAAAGTAATGGTGAAGAGCATACATTGTAAACAAATGGTTAAAAGTATGCATTATAAAGTAATAGTTAAAGTCATGAGTTAAAGTCATGCATTGTAAAGTAATGGTTAAAAGCATGCATTTCAGAATAATGGTTAAGAGCCTGCATTGTGAAGTAATGGTTAAAAGAATGCTTTCTCAAATAATGCTTAAGAGCATGCATTGTAAAGTAATGGTTAAAAGTATGCATTATAAAATAATAGTTAAAGTCATGAGTTAAAGTCATGCATTGTAAAGTAATGGTTAAAAGCATGCATTTCAGAATAATGGTTAAGAGCCTGCATTGTGAAGTAATGGTTAAAAGAATGCATTGAAAATTAACAGTTAAAACATGCTTTGTAATGTAATAGTTAAAATCATTCATTGTTAAGTAATGGTAGAGAGCATCCATTGTAAAGAAGTGGTGAAAGGCACATATTATAAACTAATAGTTAAAAGCAGGCATTGTAAAGTAATGGTTAAAAGTATGCATTGTAAAGTACTGGTTGAGTGCAGGCATTGTAAAGTAATGGTTAAAAGTATGCATTGTAAAGTAATGGTTAAAAGTATGCATTGTAAAGTAATGGTTAAAAGTATGCATTGTAAAGTGATAGTTAATAGCATGCATTGTAAAGTAATGGTTAAAAGTATGCATTGTAAAGTGATAGTTAA
>JAODJX010000129.1:24665216-24680866 GCA_026776945.1 Isichthys henryi | reverse complement strand
GATAGATAGATAGATAGATAGATAGATAGATAGATAGATAGATAGATAGATAGATAGATAGATAGATAGATAGAGGAAGCTGATTATATGCTGATAATATGTACAGGCGTATCAGGATATAGCCCTGAAGGGGTGAATGGGAGGGGGGGGGGGGGCTATAAAAGGGGCGACTGCAGTCACTGTGCATGTTAGTTCACATAGTTGGCCAGAGATATGCAGGAGCCTGGAGGGAGTGAAGCCATTTTTCATGTGAAGGCAGCAAACCTGCCCAACTGGCTTTGGCTGGGTTGTGAAAGAGAGCCCAGCTTCTGATATACTTACAGTCCAGAAACATTTTGAATTTCGTCCCTTTGACAAGGTTTTCCGGTGTTAAGCCCATATGTGTTGTTGACACTTGAAAGCTTTGTAGTACATTTAGGGTAGAAGAGACAATGAAATGATACGTTTCTGATCGGCCTTATTTGAACTGAAGAGCTGCTGCTACTGTAACACAGACAGGACACTTGGAAGAAGCAACTTTACCGTGGTGAACTTCCTGTACAGACGCGATTCGCTTCAGGATCAATGGCATAAAACCTGCATAATAAATCTTTTGTGTCTAACTGTGTGCTTAAAAAACACTCCTTATGCAAAACAGCTCAGCTTTAGTTCTGTTCTTGAATCATGTCTGTTGACGATGCATCATGCTTTCTCTGGATTTCTCAGCTGGATGAGCTCTGCGGAGTGGGAGAGGTACAGCTGATCAGTGCATTTTTACACGAACTGCAAATTTCACTGCAGACGAGGGCTCCCCACTGCCAGTCCTGGAGGGCCTGAATCTGCAAACTGTGACGGATTCTGGGCCTCCAAGATCAGAATTGGGGATCCCTGTTGTAGACAAAGGGCTTTGACACGATGGACTCAGTATGGGGTCTCATAGTTTATGGTGTAATGGATAAGTGAGGCTAAACTGGAAAATTCACAAAAGGATCAGCTGTTAATCAATAAAAATATTCTACAAAAAGCTTGTTTCAGAGCTTCTTAAGCAGGGGCTCAGGAACCATGGGGGACCAGTGCCCCCCCAATATTTAATTTGGCTTCATTTGCCTCCCCCCCACCCAAAAATAGATCTTTGTGTCTAAATTATTAAGTTATGTCCCTCCAGTATCAAACTCTCTCTATGCTCTTGCTCCTAAGTGCATTGAGATTGTTATCTTTTCAGGAGCATTTAGACGTGAAGCAACGATTACGTACAAAGGGAAAGGGCAATAAATCCATTGTCCACTCCACCAGCTCACCCAATCCATTAGGGGCTTCACATCTTCAATGTGCTGCACTTGACGCTTGTGTTCACAACATGCAATTGGGCTCATCATCTAGTGCCACTATAATGCATTTCCCTCCCCTTATCTGCCCCGACCATCGCTATCTATAGTGATTTGTGGCGGCCGCTATTAGCGTCTTCTCCTTAAGGTGGCAGTGCGTCGCATTGTTCGTTAAAGAAGCCTGAGTCTCAGGTATCCATCGCGCACAGGTTTTTAGGCTGTCTGCTGACGGACAGATTCTACCTGCCGGGAACTTCAAGTTAGAACTATTAGTCTTTCAACGTCAGGTGTGCAGCTTCAGACGGAAAATACAGAACGGCACTTTTCTAATGCTTCGTGTTGACTGTCGTGCTTAATTAAGATATCCTCATCTGTTAGCAAATGTCCTCAGTTATTTCATTTTTTTCGCCTGCCAGACAGCCCGTGTTTTAACAGAATACTTGTCATGTTTTCACTGTGCTACCTGTGGATTATGTGATTTTTACAGTTGGTGGAAGCATTACTTTGTAAAAGCTTTGCTGTGAAGAGAAAACATAAAGTACAAAAGAAAAATAAAATGATGTGCAATGTGCCTTGTATCTCCAGGGTTGTGGGATCGATTGCAGGCCCTGGGTGGGTGTGTATAATCTACATGTTCTGTCCATGATCATGTGAGACTCCTCAAACAGATGTGTGTTTTAGACGGACTGGTTTCTCTTAATTGTCTGCAGTGTGTCTATTATCAAGCATCCCAGGGTCCAAGAGAGAGCAAGTCACAGTCATTTCAAATGTTCTGTGTTAAAAACTGCTCCGTGAAGCTTTTTGCATTAATGTTGGCAACTACATAAGAAACCTTTCAGTTAAGCTTAACTTTCTCCCGAAAACATACCATCGGGACTCGCTTCACGTGCAATTTTGCAATTTATGAATATTAAATTCTTCAACAAAGCTTAATACACTGATCCAAGTTGCCATTGCTGTGACTGATTGGAAGGTCATATATTCTGAAGCAAAGGTGGTTTGAAGAATATTGCTGATTGTTACATTTATATGATAAATATGATATAAATGTGGGAAAAGGGATTTTATCTGAAGTACCATTTTTTTTCAGTTTTTTTGTGGTCAGTTCAAAACATAATGATAGTTAGACACAATGTAAATGTATTAGACACAAAATAAATGTATGACTCTCGAATGTTTCCACTGACATCCTACACATATATCATATTAACTGAAAAATATCACTGCATCACTGAAGACTAAATACACCCCATACAGTGTAATATGACTGAGAATGGCTGTGCCTGCAGCATTCTGGATGACCATATTGCGGCTTTATAAGATCACAATTACTGCTCCTTATTCTAAGTGGCAAACACACTGCCGCAAGTTAGCAGTCCTCTGTAAACTCCTTAAAGGACAACATTTTAAAGGGGATTCTTAAAGGGGAATTATCTCTTGCATTTAGCTCCATATACATCTGTTATGCAAGAAAACACAGAACACTCCTACCTTTCCACATTCTGGATGCAACTCTTCATAGTATATAAAACTATAGAACAGTCTATCTACTAAGAAAAACACTGACTGCTCGATTTGCTAGGCATGATGTATTAAACGTCTTCTGCATGACATATAAACTAGAAGAAGTTTGCCTTTCACAAATACTAAACATATATACATACACGATGGTCCGGCTTACAATATTTTGAATTTACGATGGGTATGATTATTAAATAAATTCCTTGAGATATTCAACATTTGTTATAAAACAGGCTTTGCGTTGATAATTTTGTCCAACTGTAGGCTAATGTAAGTGTTCTAAGTATGTTTAAGGTTGGCTAGACTATGCTATGAGGTATGTTAGGTTAGGTGGCCTGTATTAAAATATGATATTTTTGCCTTACGATACGTTAATAGAAATGTGACCCCATCATAAACTGGGGAGAGGCTGTATTCTGTTTAGAGGCATAGAGTGACCTAAAGAAGGGCAGTTGACAGTTGATGGTCTGCTCAGTCACTCCTGTACCTTTTTCCTCCATCTCATTCCTGGTCTTATTCGCTTACTGTTTGCATTAATTAGTAATATTCCTTGTCCTGGCCGTGTCCCCAGTGCAGACTAACTTACATACATCTTTCTTCCTTCAGCTGTCCTTTGTCCTCTCTGATTATGATCTCAGCTCCCTTCCCCACAGTCATAAATTCCCATTTACCCCCAGGACTCAGTACCTGCTTATTTTTATCTGACCTCATGTACTTCGTTTCCTGTCTTTCCAACACGCTTCTGTTTTGTTCTCTTTTTAAAAACTGATTTGTATTCCACTTTAAAATAATTACAAATACCACTATGTTTTCCTTTTTCCACATTTTGAAATTCCACATTGTTGTCCCTTTTACTTAAGCAAACTGCCTTATCTTTTCAAATCTAAATTCTGCTACTGTCATTTGTCATACACTTATCTCTAATAGTCGACTCCTGTAAGATTTTGCAACCTCTCTCTTTCGTTCTTTTTCAGATCACTGAAGTTATCTTTCACATGCAAGATCGAAATTCCTCTGCTGGCAGATCCCGTCTTTTTAGCCCCTATCAATTCTTTTATACCCACTTACCCAAGTGCTTTTTGACAGCACAAAGTTGATTTTCTATTTTCTTTTTTATGCTGCAAACTCAGATCTCAGTAAAGATTCCCAAGAGAGTGATTCCTACTGGACTAATGTTACTGACTATACTGTAGGCAAGTTAAATTTATTCAGTCTAAGCAATTATTAACAGCTGAGTATGGGTATAATGAAAAGGACAGTATAAATATTTAAAAATTCTCCAGAGTGTTTAATACCTTAAACTTACACTTACTGCCAACCATATTCAAGCAAAGTAGTCGATTATTTTCCAACAGTTGTTTTGTGTAGCTTGTTATACATCAAATATTAGGTGTTCACTGTCTGACTGACAAATGTACATAGCAATCAATAATAAATGCGAAATTCTTATTCTTAAAAGCCATGTGGAAACATTGCAGTATGGGTCACTTGTAGCTTCTCTTCAGTTTCCTTTAATGTTGTTGTGGCTTGTGTGGGAATGCCAGATGATGTTGAAAGCAATGGACACAGCCGGGGCAGGTGCTAACCAACATCGTGGGAGACACAGTCCCTGCAGTGACATCTCTCCGAGATGTCAGAAATATGCCGAAAGTCTTTCTTCTTAGATGCTATTTACACTAAACATCATGCGTAAGTTAAAACGTGCTGTAGAAAAGCTGTAACTCCTTTGAACGCTGTGTGCAATTTCCTTCAGCTTGATTTCCTACCTATTTTAGTGGTTAACTGAACTACCATTGACAACTTGACCCCAAAGCAATACTCTGAACCACACTTTAAGTAAGCTAAATATTGTTATGCCTTTGTTTTGTTGTTTAGTGCAACATTGATGTCTCTGTCCAGAACACATAGTTACTTAGATAGTTAGTTATTCCTCTTCGCTCTGGTTGGAGTATAGGGCTTTCACACTAAGAACACATTCCTGAGCGTTAAATGGGGCGCACCAAGATTTATTACAATGGCAATAGTCCCAAGGTGGCATGACGGCCCCAAGGGCAGCCCGGTTACCTCATGCCTCCAGGGTGGATGGTTTGAATCCTGTCTCCATTCTGTGTGTGTTCTCCTCGTGTCATGTGGGCTTCCTTCTTCCGTCCCAAGACATGATGATTTCAGTTGGCATCTCTCAATTGCATGTAGCGTCTGCATGTATCCAGCATGTACCCCTGCCTTGTGCCCAGTGCCGACTGCCATAGCCTCCAGCCTCCTGTAGCCTTGACCAGGACATCCGGTAGGAACAGGGATGAATGGTAATAGTCCCCTCCTCTAGAGGGCGACTCCTCCCCTGGTTTCTCCTTGGATCAACCATCTACGCCACTTTTTCAATGTATCAGATTTTCACCCTGTTCTAGCTTTAAAATAAACAACCAAGAGTACATTGTCACAATGGGTGTTGTTGGTTGTTTAATTGGGACAATAGTTCAAGCCTTTTTTGTGCTCACTGGCATCATCATCAGCATTTCCCTTTAATCTCACTGGTCATTGTCATTGTGACCTAAAACAACCCACACAAGACCTGGGAGACACCAGCAGCATCTCCAAAGATCTAGCAGGGTGGTTTCTGGTTTTTTTTTTTACTGCAAAAGCCACATGTACTACCTCACTAGGCTCAAAATCCTCTTGTGAGTCTGTGGTCGCTGTCAAAGTTCTGAGAAAATGATTTTGAAAATATGGTTAATGGATTTTTTCCAACAGTGTAAATTTCTGAATAATAACTCGGTAATTGCTAATTGCCAGTAAATTGGGGGGTTTATAACAATAATGTTGTAATTCCTTTATAACTATACTGGATAATCTTTTGTATTTCATATGACAACATGTGAAAATAAACTCTCTACCTCCCCGGTATATAAAACCTCCCAAGCATTACGCCTTTTGTCTGACTAAATAATCTGTCATTATTTTAACAATGTTGGCGCCTCTAGAATATTCCAGTGATGTTCTGATAAATCAGGCAAAATGTTTTTAGTGTACACTGTTCTGATGGCCAGAGCATTAAGGTCACCCATTATGTTTTCCAATGTGAGTTTTTAACAAATTCAAGGAAAATTACTAGCTAAATACTATACAGAGTCAGTCAAATCATTTTATAAATGCATAGTGCTATTTTAATAGCATTCTATTGCAAACTTATTGATGTGCAGACCTACTGGCATTTCTATAATGTTTCTAAATCTAAAACTATTAGCAAAACATTCATCAGTTATATTCTACAAATCTAGTATTAATGTGTGTGAACTAGCTGAAAAGGGAGGTAACAGAATTATAGAAACTAGTAATCCCAAGATGTCATATGTCAGTAGTAGTAGTATAGTAGTAGTAGTAGTAGTACTTTATTGATCCCGAATTAAATTTCAAAAGAGCTACAGCAGCTTAGACAAAAGTGACTTCAAACTGTACATATAGAATAGAAAAAGACACAATGCTAAACAAAAGATACAACACAATGCTATACAAAAGATACAACACAATGCTAAATTACAATGATTCCACCTGCTGTTAGATCCTTGAAAACAATCGTAATGATTAAGAAAACAAATAATTTCCTACTGAAGACGCTTCAGTGAGGTCTTGCTGACCTTGGGAGTTCCTCTGAGTATCCATTTGCAAACCTCTTGGCTGTTGAACTGGATCCTGTATTTTGTGGATTATGGTTTTCCCTTCTGAAGCTTAGCTTTACAGGTATAATGCACACTCCCGCTAATTCAGTCCCTCACATAATGAAGTCCTTCCCATGAACTCCTATCGATTTGTTTGTTCAGCCATTGCTTTCAGCTGTGCCTAACTAGCAATGTGACTTACAAAGCGGTGGAGTCTCAGCTCTCGGTGCCTGATCTCAGAGCCCTTTCAGTGACCCGAGACCTGCTTCGTTTACTTATGCATTTCCTCTCGATGCTGAAATGTCGCCCGTTGCCACTTTCATTAACCGTAACTCCACTCCCCTCCTGTCTGGAGCAAGTCTTACAAAAAGGGAATATTGCAGCCACTATCTTCATCATTGTATATATTGATTACAATGTGTAAGCCTTATACATCTGTATTTATGTTTTGAGTAATGGTAGATATCTCTTTCTACTTTTTTAGGAATAGCAGATTCCACCTGCTGACTGAATGAGATTCATCTGGAAACTACAAATGCTAGAGTCTTACTCATTTACTGTAGGTCTCATTTTTCTCCTCCCTCCCCAGTTTGCCCCCTTTTAGTATTTATATACTGTCTCTGCCATCTTCTACCTGGCTTCTCTTTGGTCTTTAGATACCCTCTTGGTCTACAGCAGTACTGAGGCTTTCTCCACCTCTACCTTTTTCGATGGGTCGGTCCAGTCCATACTGCCAAAGTGGACAATGGGTGAATCTCAAAAAGCATACTTCAGCATACTCATACGTCATGACCTGCGCATCCAGTCCTCATGTGTGCCACGCCCCTGACAATCCACGTACGCTTCCCTGATTGTGCCCAGCTGTTTCTTGTTATTTCGGCTTCTTTTCTGTATTTAGTCCACGTCTAAGTCCATCTGCGTCAGATCCGTCATTGATGCTCGTCGCCGTCTCCCTGCGTCTCCCCTTCAATAAATCCCCGATTTTCCCTGTGTTTTGCCTGCCTGCCTCATCCTTCCCTGCTTCCTGCCTTACCTGTCTGCCCATCCAACCCGCGATCGTCACATCGTGTACCCATTTTACGTCATCTTCCATTGCTGAAGGCCAGTTCCAATACTAAGAACAGAAGTACAGAGTATGATAAAAAAAATTCCCGGATGTTGATCTTGCTCTGCCTCAAATATCGAGGATAAATCACTGCATCCTTGCCAAAATCCCATGATTCATTGCACCCTAAGTTTGTTCTTGGAAGGAAAGTTAGCAAGACTGGTCTTGCCAAGACCACAATTACGGTCTTCGTCTTCTTGGTATTGGGATTCACCCTATAATTTGAACAATTCTGCATATCTGCTTCAGGGGGCGCTATCCTGGAGCACATTTGGCCATTGCTCCATTCCACCATCGTGTGCTAAGAAGCAATAGCAGGGATCATTTCTACCTGCTGCAGTGCACCACAACACCTCCTCCCAAAATGCCACTCTCCACCTTCAGCCAGAACAGGGCAGAAAGGCAATTAATCAAAGAATTATCAAAACTGACATTCAAAACCTGTAATCGAAGTAATCTTCTCCATGTTGGTTACTTCAGTTATTATTTTATTCTTTTAATAGTTAAAAAAAATATGTCAAACCATTGTGCATTCATGGACTGTCCCCTTAAAAACATACATTCGCATATGTTGTCACGTGACTCCGTCCCGTCCACTCTGCCACATGGAAGCAGCATGGAGGAGAACGCCAATCTGACTGAGCAACGCGAGCAGCTTGTACCGAAGAAAGATATCGTGTCTGTTTGAAGGCATTGTGCCTTTAGTGAAGACGACACCGAACAAAAAGAGGCCAAATGTAAACACTGTGGAAAAACAGTTTCAGCTACCAAAGGTAATACCATCAATTGGTTTCAACACTAGCAATATTTAAAAGCGTAAACTGCTTATAGTGATCACTGTTACAGTGAACACCTGTTTATATGGATCAAAAAGCTTGCGACAAAGCCATTCTAGGCATCTTAGCTTTGGGTCACTCTGCATTTTGAATAAAAGACCCAAGTATTATTTTCACATTTGCAGGAATCTTCGCCCCTAATGTGGAGGGGTGACTGTAGCTGGTTATCCTTTGCTTACCAGGGAATCATCTCCCTACACAAGTCAGATTTAACATCACAATAAACTCACCTATCATCTCTCAGCCATGTGACTGCTTTTTAGTTTTAGAACAAACTACAGCTGTTTAGAAGTTGTTCTCTTAAACCAATTAGTAGTTCTAGCACAATAATAGTCCGAAACATACACACAGTGTTCCAATAAGCCCTAACTCCCAAACTCCCACAGTATTGGTAAGCACATGACCCTATCGTCCATACCCAATTCTACGCCTTTGATGTAAACCTCAGCAAACCTAACCCAGGTAGAAGCACAGCCTAGATGGGATGCTAGTTCATCATAGGGCTAATATACACACAATGATAAACTATAATCAATTTGGAAACCCCACTGATTTAGGTTGAGCTGTAATTGAACCACCCCCCCCCTCCTGTGAGCTGGAAGTCAGCCCTTCTTTGAAATATTTTTTTGTAAAAATCATGATTATTCTCTTGGCAACCATTGTTTAACATATCCCCTATTGTCAGTGGATTTACTGTACTGCTTTTCTCGCAGTCGCCTTGTTGTCTTGCCTGCTGTCACTGGATAACATTCTCAGACCACTTCTATTAACTTTTACTGATGTGTGAGCATTCCGAGTTTTTCCTTGAGGACTTAAGATAACTCGAGAAAATCAACGAAAAACTGCAATTAGGTGTATGTCTGAAATTCTGTTATTCTCATTTTGGGCACAGGAGATAGATCAGATATATAATATTCTGCCATGAGGCTGTCTCACTGGCTGCTTAAAAATGTTACCATGTAATCGTCTCTTCCGCAGTCATTCAATGAACATTCACCTCTATTAAGCACTTGTTCAACATCTTTAACCTCTACGTTAAGTACTATTAGCAATTCATTCAGCAACGTGTGTCATTCTGCAGCTAATGCATTCCTCCCATTGGCTGTTTAAGGAGACATCCACCTTACTGCTGTAATCACATATTAATAACATCAGGGCTGACCCAGTCCAGTGCCTAATGTCAGGTTCACGTTGCATTGCAGGGCTTCTGGCTGGCTCATTCAGCACAGTCTCGCTGCTAATTAAGCTGGCGATCCTGCCGGCTGCCCCTCTCCTTGAGGTTAAATTAGTGGCTGTCCATCAATAATTCTGACAGACTTTTTTGATGTCTTTTGCAATAACGTTTGCATATTATATATTTAGCTAATTCATATAATTGACAAATTGACCTTCAGACCTTTTAAATTCATACTTGATTAGTGCTTTATCCAAAATCTACTACTACTATCACAGTAGATCCATCTACTAACCAAAAATGTCTGTGTCTACTTTCATGCAGAAAACTCTACTTTTTCAATAAGACCAGTGCTGATCTTACCAGTAGTGATTTTATATGCCCAAACTATGGCAGCTGTCACATGACTTATGCATACCTCCCTCAGGTGCAGCATAAAGAAGAAGTCATGTGACTTTGGGGAAAAAAATCATCTCTAAGACTTTTTGGTAATGTATTATGTTACAGTCAATTGGTTGAGATTTGACAATTTAAGGAAATATATAGGCTGAAAAAAAACAGATGTTACCTGACTACAAACTTAATTTTTGTTTGTTGTAAAATACACTGCTCAAAAAAATTAATCACTTTTTAATCAGAGTATAGCATCAAGTCAGTTAAACTTCTGGGCTATTAATCTGCTCAGTTAAGTGGCAGAGGGGGTTGTTAATCAGCTGTGTTGGTGTTAATTAAATTAACAACAGGTGCACTAGAGGAGCAACAATGAAACGACACCCAAAACAGGAATGGTTTAACAGGCATTGACATTTTTCCCTCTTCATCTTTTCTGACTGTTTATTCACTAGTTTTGCATTTGGCTATGGTCAGTGTCACTACTGGTAACATGAGGTGATACCTGGACCCTACAGAGGATGCACAGCAACTCCTCCAAGATGGCGCATCGATAAGTGCCATTGCCAGAAGGTTTGCTGGCAAGGTTTGTCTCCCAACACAGTCTGAAGGGCATGAAGGAGATTCCAGGAAACAGGCAGTTACTCTTGGAGAGTTGGACAGGGCTGTAGAAGGTCCTTAACCCATCAGCAGGACCGGTATCTGCTCCTTTGTGCAAGGAGGAACAGGATGAGCACTGCCAGAGCCCTGCAAAATGACCTCCAGCAGACCACTAGTGTGAATGTTGCTGATTGTTTGGTCAGAGACAGACTTCATGAGGGTGGCCTGAGTGCCTCTAGTGGGCCCTGTGCTCACTGTCTGGCACCATGGAGCTTGATTGGATAGGTTCCTTGTTAAAGAATACCAGAATTAGCAGATCCACCACTGGCGCCCTGTGCTTTTCACAGATGAGAGCAGGTTCATCCTGAGCACATTTGACAGACATGAAAGGATCTGGAAAAGCCATGGGGGACGTTATGCTGCCTGTAACATTGTTCAGCATGATGGGTTTGGTGGTGGGTCAGTGATGGTCTGGGGAGGCATATTTATGGAGGGACGCACAAACCTCTACAGGTTAGACAATGGCACCTTGACTGACATTATGTATGGGGTTGAAATCCTTGGACCCATTGTCAGACCGTACGTTGGTGCAGTGGGTCCTGGGTTCCTTCTGGTGCACGACACCTTGACCATTCTACTGTATGTACAATAAAACCTTAAACTGCGAGTAACTTGGTTTGCGAGTATTTTGCAAGACGAGCAAAATTTTTAAATAAATTTTACATTGATAAACGAGTGAGGTCTTACAATAAGAGTATTACATATAACGTATGCTTTGTCTGCCTAGTGTCACGTGATCACAACCGAGCTGATGGTTTTTCTCTCTCTCTCGCTGCAGGATTGTGGGTAATCATATCACATGCTCAGTCTCAGTCGCTGTGTCTCAGTCGTATAGTCAAAATTTAGTAGAAAAGCACCACCCGAATAAGGGTGTAGCAGTGCGAGCGACAAATCTGTTTAACGACAATGCAATGTCCTCATTTCAAAATCGAATCGAAAAGGAGGCAAAAGCAACTGTAATTGGATAGGTTCCTTGTTAAAGTCGCACAAAAAGAAAAAGATTCCAGTGAGCCAACAGATAGCAGTGATTACATTAGTTATAATGAAAGTCATCCTACAAAGTAACCCTCCTCTTCTCCTCTCTCTCATCTCCGTCACACCATCCACAATTCTTTTCAAAGGTTAATTTGTTTTATGAATTTATTTTATTATACATTGGTGTATTTGACGGTTGCTGCAAATACAGGGGTGATTTTAGTAAAGGTTTTGAAATGGTTGAACAGACACAGTTTTACACCAACATGAAAATCATATAAGCATCATTTTCTTTGACTGCCTAAGACTTCTGCACAGTATTGTATATAAGAAATAGCAACATTTCTTATATACACTTAATAGTAACAATAGTCTATATGTTTAAAATTACATGTAGAAGTATTTCTGATGTTTCTTACCATGATATCACAGTAAAAGTTGAGGGTTTTATACAGCAAATAACAGGGTTTCAAATTAAGCCCTGAATTTCGAACTGGGGATTTGAAAGGCTTATCTGAGTTTATAACAGCCTATCTAGGCACTGAACAGGGATGGCTGCCTTTTAAGCAACTTCCTGTCTTTCCGGATGGCTGTAGCCAACATCAACAGAGGTCTGACCTTTACATTGACCCCAGGTTGGTGACGGAGCATCGACTCTCCCCTGGAGGCAGCAGCTGTGCTGGAGAAAACAAACAGTTCTGGAGGTTTAGGAAAGTGAGCCGCAAGAGAGTACGCGAGCGAGGAAGACTCCCGCCTCACACACTTCCCCAAAGTGATCCGCGAGAGCACACACGACTGAGGAAGGCTCCTGCCTCACACACCGCCCCAAAGTGAGTTGCGAGAGCGTACGCAGTAGGAAGGTTCCTGCTTTGCACGTCGCCGCAAAGTGAGCTGCGAGAATGTATGCATCCAAGGAAGGCTCCCGCTTCACAAGCCGCCCCAAAGTGAGCCGTAAGAATGCATACGAACGAGGATGGCTCCCGCCTCACCACCCCAAAGTGAGCCGCGAGAGCGTACACAGTAGGAAGGTTCCCGCGTTACACGTTGCCGCAAAGTGAGCCATGTGAGCGTACGCAGTAGGAAGGCTCCTGCCTCACAAGCCGCCCCAAAGTGAGCCGCAAGAATGCATGCGAGCGAGGAAGGCTCCTGCCTCATACACCACCCCAAAGTGAGCCACAAGAATGCATGCGAGCGAGGAAGGCTCCTGCCTCACAAGCCGCCCCAAAGTGAGCCGCAAGAATGCATGCGAG
Source organism: Isichthys henryi (assembly GCA_026776945.1). Classification (NCBI taxonomy): domain Eukaryota; kingdom Metazoa; phylum Chordata; class Actinopteri; order Osteoglossiformes; family Mormyridae; genus Isichthys; species Isichthys henryi. The sequence goes on along the minus strand of JAODJX010000129.1, from coordinate 24,667,998 downwards.
CGAGGAAGGCGCCTGCCTCATACACCACCCCAAAGTGAGCCGCAAGAATGCATGCGAGCGAGGAAGGCGCCTGCCTCATACACCACCCCAAAGTGAACTGCGAGAGCATATGCAGTTGGATGGCTCCCGTTTCACATGCTGCCCCAAAGTGAGCCATGAGAGCGTACGCAGTAAGAAGGTTTCTGCCTTGCACGTCGCCGCAAAGTGAGTCGCGAGAATGTATGAGAGCAAGGAAGGCTCCTGCCTCACACGCTACCACAAAGTGAGCCGCGAAAGCATACACAGTAGGAAGGCTCCCGCCTCATTCGCCGGTCCCCAAAGTGACCCACGAGTGCGTACACGACCGAGGAAGGCTCTCGCCTCCTTCGCCGCCCCAACGTGAGCTGTGAAAGCGTACACAGTAGGAAGGTTTCTGCGTTACACGTTGCCGCAAAGTGAGCCACGAGAATATATGCGAGCAAGAAAGGCTCCCGCCTCACTAGCCTCTCCCGCTCCTCTTGGCTTGGCTGCATACAGGTTTGTTTTTATTCACAGCACATTCGTTTGTGGGGCATGGGTATATGAAAGTATTGCCAGTGGAGGGTTTTGCCAAACATATTCCTTTAAATAGCTACATTACAGTCTGATTAGACAAGACATGCAGAGCCAATTCCAGGGACACCCCCTATTAAAAATACTCCATGGGCCCTTCCAACCCCCCCTCACCCAGCATGGTTAAGTCTTTCCCTTTTTTTACTGTGAATTGTGTATTAGTAATATCACCAAAGAGAATTTAATAAACACAAGACCTGTATTTATACTTTTGTGAAAAACAGAATAGACAAATAAAGCAGATTTGTCTTTGCAATGTACCATATAATCAGTCACCCTTGGGGGGCCCTCCCAGCTCAGGGCCCCAGGCCCTTGCCTGCCCTGCCTGTCCTGTCACTGTGCCTCTAGTTTTACATGCAATACCTCGTATGTGCATTTGTTGTTATTCCTGTTCAATGGAGAAACCTCATTTGCTTTCAGTTTATCTCCAAAGCGGAGGTCACAGACAGAGGAGGTTGAAGAGGGAAGATGGAAGTACCCATTGGCAGGCCGGTAGTGTGGGGTAACGCTGCAGCTGAGCAATACAGCCAGCTAGCAATGCTACCCAGTGTCTCTGCAGTTTATTCATGAGCACATGGGCAGAGGGGAGCCCCCTCCCCCCACTACCACATTAGCAATGGAGCTGCTTTCTCGCCACTCACCTCGAAGGAAGGGGTCCCACTGCACTTTGGCACTTTGACCTAATCCCGTTTTCTGCACGGCTGCAGGCAGAGTCACCTTTGGGTTTATGGTATTTTGATGCAAACTAGGCCGGAAGGGCGTTTGTGTGTCACGCCGGTGCTCTGCCGGCCCCACTGAATGGCCGATGCCGTAGCCAGGGACAAAAATGTGACAGGGAGCTTTAGCGTCGCCCCCCGCGGGACAATCGGAAAATTATTGCCCCTTTCAGAGGAGAGGTCTATCCTCTTTCGGGCCGCGCACAGAGCTGCTTAGCATCTCCACGGCTCTGCATTCTGGCGGGAGTCTGCACTCCCAAAGCCGTGAGCAGGGGGTGCCCATTGTGAGTAGTGAACACTGGCCCCACTAAGAGGATTAACTCACAGTATCCCATGGCCGGCCCTCACTGGCGGTCAGTACGCTGTGCATTCACATCATTATATATATGTCAGTATATGTACGTGTGTGTGTGTGTGTGTGTGTGTGTGTGTGTGTGTGGATTAGGGTTATATTACTTTGTGGGGACCAAATGTCCCCTACAATGTAATAAAAACCTGTTTGACCCGTTTTTCGGGGCCCCACAAAGATCTGTGAATGAAATCAAAAAAGTAAAAACGCCAAAAGTTTTATATTTTGTTTGGTTACTTATAGTTAATGTTAGGGCTGAGTCTGGGTTAAGGTCGTCATGTTGTGATTAAAGTTTTCCCCATAGGAATGAATGGAGAGTCCCCAGAAGATAAAATTACAAACCTGTGTGTCTGTGTATGTATGTCTTTATATATACAACTATCCGAGCTATCCTCAATATCATATGTATGTGGAAGTAATTTACATAATGTAATCATAACCCAATATAATAACCTACATGTCTGTTTGCTCGTATAATGCGGTCTTTGGGGTCAGCGATCTTTCGTACTGTTTGGGTTAATTATACCAGTTAGCTAAATGCAAGCGAAAGAGGGATTTCTATCCCGAACAATTACGATGGAAAGGATCGGTTTATTATTCGGCCAGTGTCTCCATTTGCAAGGGTGTCCATTTTGTTGTTAGTTGTACAGGCTAAACGATGAGGTCATCAGTTGATATTGTGCGAATCTGGCCCCAGATGTCACCGTTCAGGAGTTTGCCGTTTCCTCATTGGTCACCATGGAATTATCAATATGTTAAAAAAAAAAAAAATTAACGATTTAAAAAAAAAAATGTTTTTATGTTATTTGTTATTTAAAAACAATACAAATAGTTAGAAATTATGTTTTTCTGTATCCATCCATCCATCCATCCATTATCTTCCGCTGTATCCGGGGTCGGGTCACGGGGGCAGCAGTCTCAGCAGGGAGGCCCAGGCCTCCCTCTCCCCGGCCACTTCATCCAGCTCTTCTGGGGGGACCCCGAGGCGCTCCCAGGCCAGCCGAGAGACATAGTCTCTCCAGCATGTCCTGGGTCTTCCCCGGGGCCTCCTCCCAGTGGGACATGCCCGGAACACCTCACCAGGGAGGCGTCCCGGAGGCATCCTAATCAGATGCCCGAGCCACCT